>VZRF01012571.1:142221-202168 GCA_013396875.1 Vireo altiloquus
CCGTGCCGGGCGGGCGGGACCTGGCCGGGCGCCGCTCCGGCGGGAGGTGGCCTGGCCGTGCCGTGTCAGGCCGTGCCGTGCCAGGCCGTGCCGTGCCGTGCCATGCCAGCGGGAGATGGCGGGATGCCGAGCCCAGCCGGGCCGGGCCGACCGGGGATCTCCGGGCGCGGGGCCGCCCTGCCCGCCGGAGGAGCCGCCGCCCGGCTCCCTGCCGGTACCACGCGCTCCGTCCGGGCCAGCGCGGGCGGTGCCGCTCCCGGTACCGCCGGTGCCGTCGCTCGCGTGGTCTCGCCGGTCCCCCCGCACCGTAGAACAACACGTGGGCGGCGGCGAGCCCGGCACCGAGCAGCCCCGGCGGCTGCAGCTCCGGGGCCGGAGCCCGGGGCATCCCTCCTCCGTCTCATTTTTGTGCCATCCCTGGGGGGATTTCAGGATCCTGGGGAAGAGTTTGGGGCTGGGAGCGGCCCCGGGATCCTCAATACCAGTGAAGTTTTAAAAGCAAATTGGCAGAGCAAACCAAATTGTTGCTCTTGCCTCTCCCTTCTCTTAAATATTCTTAAAAAAAGTTTGAAATGAGAAGAAGTACTGTGTTAGAAAGTATCCGAAGCGTGAGTGGAGTCTGTTCCAGTTTAGCAGGCAGGAATTATTCAGCAAACTGTTTAAATGATGCCAAACTCTCTCAAAGACAGTGGGATTTAGACAGTCTCGAGTATTTTAGCAAACTGTGGGCTAGCTGTAAATACAGACTCTTATTTCGGTCTCTATAGAGGTTTACGCTGGATAATAGGAAATAGTTTTTCCCCCAGAGGGTGCTGGGCACTGCCCAGGCTCCCCAGGGAATGGGCACATCCCTGAGGCTGCCAGAGCTCCAGGAGCGTTTGGGCAGCACTGCCAGGGATGCCCAGGGTGGGATTGTTGGGGTGTCTGTGCAGGGACAGGAGCTGGACTGGATGATCCTGGGGGTCCCTTCCAACTCAGATATCCCGTGATTCTGTGATTCTACATCCACAGGTGGAAAGTTCTAGGTAGTTGTTTTTCTCCTAATATCCAGCCTAACCCTGCCCTGGCACAGCTCTGCTCCTTCCTTCGGGTCCTGTCCCGGTCACAGGGAGCAGAAATTGGAGCTGCAGCCCCCGGTGAGTCTCCTCCAGCTGAACAAACCCAGTGCCCTCAGCTGCTCCTCAAGAGGCCCCTCCAGACCCTTCACCATCCTCGTGTCCCTCCTTGGGACACTCTGCAGCACATTTGGCTCTGCAAAGCCAAAGTTTGGAGCGGAGTTTGTGAGGAGCCTTTCCTCCGGGAGCTCTCGGGGTGTTTGGTGCTGAGGCCGTTTTGGGCTGGGAATGAAGCAATGCCCAATGATTAACCAGGAGGCAGGCTCAGGTGGAGCTGGCACCGAGCCGGGCTCAGCACTTGCGTGAGGGTGTTAAAACAGCGCGGCCAGGGAGCCACTGAGGGGTGTCCGGAGCTGGGGACCCTCTGGAGCATCACTTCACCCTCTCCCGACCTGGAACTCCCCCCTGAGCCCTGGTATAGGTGAGCACGCTGCTGATTGTTCTGTGTTCAAGAGAAGAGACTCTGTTTTAATTTGCTTTTTTCGCTCTGTTGTTTTCTGTGTTCCTCCAGGTAGGGCTGTGAGAGCACAGATCCATTTAGTCTCTTTAAAGTGCTTCTTGTTGATCAGTGATGCCACAGCTCCCTGGGCTTTAATCAGGAGACATTTGAATACAACTAGTTTCACTGATTTCCTTTTTATATGCCGTATCAGTGTTGTTGAAGTGTTACTCTGATTCTTTAAAGAGTCCACTGAAATACTGATGTTCTCTTCAGTTGTGGATTTGTCTTTGGAATGGGGTGGTTTAGAGAAAAATAAGAAACTTTTATTGCCAGCTGTCGTTGCCCAAGTTTCATGCCTGGGCGTATTTTACAATATTAATAGTGATTTTAGAGTGAAGCTGTTATAAAACTTCTGAACTCTGGTATTCTTACAAGTGCATTGCACTGTCAAGCCAAAGGTGTGACTAATGGTACAGCAGAGCTGTGGAGGAGTGACATGGGGTTTGTTTCACCTCAGGCAAAACCAGACACAGCACCTCTGGAGCTGGGGTTGCAGAGTTTCCGTGGCTCGTAGCACGGACATGACTGGGGTGTTAAATGCCTGGATACCTGCAGAGCTGGGAGCTGGAGCAGATTTCCTGGGAGAAGGGAGCACAGCAAGGCTCAGTCTGTGTAGATCCAGCTGTGCCTGAAGGTATTTCTGTACTCGAGCAGGCTCAGTGCTGTTACCTGTCCTTACATCCTCCCAGGATCGAGCTCTCAATCTTCATCTTCCCATGAATGACAGGTTTTTCTCAGTCTCTGCAGAAGTTACCTGTTTGACAAGCTGTTGGCACCTGCAGAAGGCAGGGTAGGGGCTGTGCACAGCTGAGGATCTGCATAATTTTGGGTTTTAGGGTCTAGTTCAGCATTATTATTAAAACAAACTATGAGTGCAGTGGTTCGTGGCACATGAATTTATCTTGGTGCTCAGCTGAATTCAAGGTGCCTGTGTAAAAATGGACCTGTGGCAGCTGCATGTCAGAGAGCCAATACGATATGCAGAGGTGCAGAAATATAATATACACCTTTATCTGTATATATATGATATATTCCTTTATTTGTATGTATATAACATACCCCTTTATTTGTACTTACATAACATACATCTGTATTTGTATATATAAAATATACCTCTATAGTTGTATACATAAGTGTATTTTTGTGTATGTAATACACCTGTATATTTATATATAATTCACCTCTATAGTTACATATATGTAAAATTTACCTTTATATTTCTGTATATACAGTATACCAATGTACAGTGCACAGCCTCGTGCATTCCATTCACAGCACTGAAATCCAGAGGCTTCACTGAGGAGATCTCTGAGAAAGTCCCTGTGTAATTTAGCCCCAGACAATACTGAAATTAATTTAAATACGAACGAGGACTCTTGGCGTGCTGAGAACAAGCCGAGCTCATTGCTCAGCCCAGCACTGATTGCACAACCCCAGTGGAACTCCTGGCTGTGGGACTGGGCTCCCAGGGCTTGGAAGTGCCTTGGGAAATGGATCTGAGTGGGGTTTCATGGATAACAGCTGATTTTTTTGGAGCTGAATTGGACAAACAAGGTGTTGGAGTGAGGTTGTGTGAGCGTGGCAGTGTGTGGCCTTAGGTGGATGGTTCCTCATGGAATACTTGAGTGAAACTCTTCGCTTCCTGTTCCTCTGCTTCCAAAAAAAAAAAAAATATCCTTGAAACTTGCTTATAGGCATATTAGTTATTGAAATTAGAAAAGGTTTTTCTTCAATGAAGCTGGGTTGAAGTTAGTTTGGCTTCATCCCAGCCTCTTCAGTGCTGGTGATTGTGCCAACAGTAAATCTGTCTGGATGAAAATCTTTAGGAGTGATCTGGTGCCAGGATAAATATACAGGTAAATACTGTCTGCATCTTCGTGTGCACAAACAACATTGGATTTGTGCTACCCAAGCACCTCAGGTGAAGAAATCTTCCTGCATGGTTTAGTTTGCACATCGCAGGAGGCTTTCTTTTTCATGCTTCCCCTTCTTCTCATCTCTACCCTCAAAAAAGGGGATTTTTAGTACTTTTAATGTCCATGTTGGACAGGTATTTGGGGCTTTTCAGTTACAAAATGGTTAATGATGCCTCTGTCAAATGAAGTGCCCGTGGCCCCAGGGCAACTGGAGTTTGTGGGAGGAGTGATGTCAACACAGGATTTGATCTAAATAATTCAGTCAAGTACATTCATGGCAAAAGTGCATGAGCCAGTTGGATGAGTTTTTAATTCTCAGTTACTGATGGAAAGCAGGAGCGTGGTGCTTAGGGATTGCTCTGGCTGTAAGTGCTTGTCTGGGCCCTCATTAGAGGCACCATCATGTCCCATTTGTGTGACACCACGGGCCAGGTTTTTGTGCTACCCGAGAGCTGTCGTGTTCCTGTCAAGCTGATTGTGCTGCAGCCTCGTGCTCGGCACGATGGGGCCGCAATTAGCGGGGCTGTGATGAGGTTTTCACTGGGATTTACTCCTGGGGGTTCAGCTGGAATCGGGTGCAGAAGTTGATAGAAAAGGCTTGGTATGAGTAGAGGGTGCTGGCACAGCCCTGTTGTTCCTTTTAGAAACAAAACTGGCTGGGGGGATGGTCGGGTCTCTCAGAAGATTCCAGAAGGATGGAGCAGCAGGAGGTGCCACAGCTGGACTTGGGCACTGCAGGTTCAGCTCCTGGGTTAATCTGTACCTGGAGTGAGTGAGCCAATCCCTGGCGTGCCTGTGGTTTTTTCGGGATGGTTTTGGTGTTATAAACAGGAGAACACACGTGAAATATGCTTCATTATAACCCTAACACTTACTTCTTAATTCTTTTCTTTTCCAGTTCGTTTTGGAAGTGGCTAACTGCTCAGGTTGCACGGATAACAAGAGGTTAGTGCATTCCTAATTTCCTAACGAGGTGTTTCCAGCTGTCATAGAAACGCAGCAGAGTCAGGCAGAACAGGGGGTCTCAAATGTTTATTCCCCATCCCACCTTTGTGCTGTGGGGTGTTCCTTTGTTTTCCACATCTCTCATGGCTCTTTCTCAGCTGCAATTATTTTTTTAAATTTTGAAAAACATGCTTTAATTCCTGCTGGAAAACTGGAATGCTCAAACCCATCCCTGGAAGTGTCTGAGGGCAGGAGCAACCTGGTCTAGTGGAAGGTGTCCCTGCCCGTTGCAAGGGGTGGGATGAGATGAGATTTAGGGTCCCTTCCAACCCAAACCAGTCAGGGATTCTCTGTGATTTTTGATTCTCAGAGTTCCCTGCCTTTATCTATAGGTTTTGGGTCTGATGTGTGGGCTTTTATTGGTGGTTTTTTTTTTTCCTTTAAGTGACTCCTGCAGCTTTGTTCTGCAGCTTGTGGATCTCAGAGTCCTTGTGCAAACAGAGAAGTAGATGCTTAGGGCAGAACTATTTTAGATCCCAGACTCAGGGTTCAGCTCTGACCTTTTAACATCGCATTTCCCATCAGCGAACCTTGCTTTGTCCTCCTCCTTGTCCTCCAAGGGCAGGTATTCACCTCAGCTCTGGGTTTTTTCCTTTCTTTTGCCCCTTACAGTGTTGAGAGCCCAGTTTGTGGGAGCCATGGAGGAATCTTCCCCAGCCAATAAAGCCCTGGACATGAACGCTCACTCTCGCTTCATCATTGGCTCCGTGTCAGAGGATAACTCGGAAGATGAGACCAGCTCCTTGGTGAAACTGGATCTGCTGGAGGAGAAGGAGAGGTCTTTGTCCCCTGTGTCTGTCTGCTCTGATTCCCTCTCGGACCTCGGACTTCCGAACGCTCAGGATGGCCTGGCCAGCCATATGAGGTATGGATAAGTAGTTCTCCCATCTTTTTACCTGTCAGTTCCAAAGATAATCCAAAGGTTCAGCTTTATACCTATGTTTGGCTTCAGATATTTATGTTGCCCCAAGATCTCCTTCAGCATTCTGTTTCTGAATGACCTCTTGTATGTTTATCTGTATCAAATCCTTCCATTTTCCTTTGGTTTTAGTGAAATATTTGTGCCTAAATTCCTCAAACACCTTGTCTATGTCATCCTGGCTTTCAGAAAATGGAAATGTCTTCACAGAGATGTTTAAAGTTTTCACTTGTGTATGGTTTTTGTTGAGAGCAAGAACAGTATTTGCTTATTTTGCCTTTGCATGGGATTTGCTGCTTTAAATGTGGCCAAAGAATTGGCAGTGGGTAGGGATCAATGACTCCATAGTGGAATTTCTTTGGTTTGCATAGAGAAAATTGTGATGGTTGTAGTGAAGATTGGAGTCCTGCAGTGTGGTGATAAGCCAAGATTTAATGTGATTGCTGCTGCCTGAGCTCAGGTTTGGTCTCAGGGCTGCCCCACTCCTGATTCTTTGTGAATGAGCCATGAGTTGGGCTTTTGAGGTCGTGGTGATGGTATTTCCTTGTCCAAAGGCCCCTTTATTTTTAGGTGTTGCTGATTTGCATTCCACTCGTGGGATGTGCCTGTTGGATTTTCCCTGTTGTACTCTGGGCACTTTTCATGTAGAGATCACAGTTTCTTGGTCAGTCTTGCTTCACTGTCCCACGTGTCCTTCATTTGTTTGCCATATTCCAGGAGGTCTGCTCTTTCTGCCTGTGCCATCCGGTGGTTGGAACACCCAGGACAGTGTGAATCCCACTCCAGTTTTTACTGGACAATCCCTCACTACCTTTGCTTTGTTGCTTTTGGAGGAATGCTTGATTCCAGAAAGGTTTACTGACCAGGAATTGATATTTACACAACCAGCTAATCCTTGTTCTTGTGATTTACTGGTTTCTTGGCTCGTGCAGATTAAGGAATTGTAATTTCTCCTTTTTTTTTGGTGGTTCCCTTCCCACTTCAGGGAGAAGCCTGTGGGAACACACAGTACCAAACCCCTCAGGCTGGGGCAGAAGGGGGATGTTGGTCTGTACTTGACAGAGCTGTCATGGCCAGGCTGCTGGGCATGTTCAGCCAGCTGCCACTTGCACAACTGATGTAAAACCTCAAAGCAAATTTACAGAGGGTTGCCTTTCCAGAGCCTGCCAGTTGTCATGGTTTGGCAGCACAGAAGGTGATTTTGAAGCAGGAAACTGTGACTATATATATTTTAGGAACGGAAGAAATTGGATGAGCAGCTAACCACAAGTGTGTAAATGGACAATGGCAGAGCAAGAAACTTCTGGGATGGTGCCTGGCCCCAGTGGGCCTCAGTGCAATAGGTGTGCAACCTTGGGCACCTCTGTTGTAACCTGCTTACTTTGGCAGCCACTTTGGGGAGCACTTGACTTTTGAGTTAAATTGGAGAGAAATGCCAATTCAAATAAAAAAAGGTACAGCATTATAGGCTGTTTTTCTAAGATAAACTCAGGTGAGTTGAAATACTTTTCAGGATGGTTGTCCCTTTCATCAGAAGATTTCTAAATCATGTTTACAGATGGAGAAACTGAGACAAAGATAGCAGCAAAGACAAGTTCAACAACTTGCCTGGAGTCACTCTGTGACAGTCAGTTAATGGAACAGAGGTGCTCTTGCTTCCAGCTTCCTTTTGGTGATCACAAAGGTACCACACTTTGTAAAGTGATGAAGGTAAATTCACAGGCAGTTCTGTACACTTTGGCCACACAAGGTGCAGCTCCAAGGGAGCATATCTTTTGGAAGGAGTTGCCAAAAAACCTTTCCATGTGCTAGTGATTTTCCCACAGGATAAAAGTGGAGAATGGAGATGGCTCATGTTTGAGGTGAGGGGCTTTGCTGCAGAGCACTTCTCAGGGAACAATTTATGATTAAAACGCAGGATTTACTCAGCTGCCAAAGGGTTTGTGATTGACCTTATTGATCTTGTGGCGTGTTTATGCTGTTGCTGAAGACACTTGCTGGGACAGGTTGTGCACTGTGGGCTCTCCTGCAGCTGGAGATCCATGGAAACCTTCAGCTGTGCCAGCTGGCTGCTGCTCTGGAGGGTTGAGAAAGCTGCGCTCTGAGAATGAACCTTGAATTGCTGTGTGGAACGTCAGCACCTGAAAACTGGCGTGTGGGGACAGTAACCACACAGACTGCCTGTTCACAGGGTCTTTGCTGCGTTTTGCACCTTTAAATAATAAAACCAAGCGTGCCATTTTTTTCCTTTTTACTGCCTGTGTTGTCTCTGGGTTCAAAAGTTTCCATCAGCACTTCCTGCTGGGATTCAGTTTTCCTCGTATTGCAGTGAGCTGTTAAAGAGTTGCTATGCTCCTTTCTGAAGTTTTAGTGGTGGATTAAATAATTCCTCCGTAAATGCCACTTGGAAAGTACTTCGGGCCCGTCTGTTTTGCTTAATAAATTGTTCTTGATAACTGCTAAATTTAATTTCTAGCTTCCAAGACGGTATCTTGTATCAAATTCTTGTTTAAAATAGAACAAAACCTGGATGTCTTCTGGTATTTGTACATCAGGGCTCTGGTTTCATAAGCAATGACATGGGTGTACGGAGTCACCTGACAATCCACTTGTATCAGCTGAAAGCCAAATTTTTGGATGGAGTTCAGCTGTTACCTCATATGAAGCCCACAGAGTTTATCCCTTTGCTCCTAACACTGGTTGGACTTCTCAGTGTATTGTTTCAATCAATTATAGAGATGCTTAAGCAGAACTAATCATCTGCTAAAGGAAATTTGGACAAATGCCTCAATTTTAGCCCAGACAGTAGTGGTTGAGCATGCCCAGCCTGGCACTGGGACAAGGTGCCTGCTTAGAAACCAGCCCTAGAGTGACTGCACAGAGTCCTGAACGTAATGAAAGATCCTTTTGAGCCTCTTCTGAATCTGAAAAAACTCCGTCCCAGCCCAGCAGTTTGTGGCTGGGAGGTTGCACTGTGGAGCATTGATCCTGTGGAATTATTGGTGCTGCTGTTTGGTTTTACCCCAGCTGTGGGCAGGGAGGTACAAATATGCTGTGGGGTCTGAGGGACCTCTGCTGCCTCGGGGGCTGTTCCAGCTGCACCACAAAGGGTTTCTCCCTTGCTGCATGGAGTCCTTACTGCTCCAGGCTCTCTGCAGGGTCCTGCTGTGGGGCCTGCTCCTCCTCTGGCTCTGCCTCTGCTGCTGAGGGTTCTGTGCAGGGTGACTTGTGTGGAAGGAACACCTTTCTCTATCCCAACCTGCCCTTGGATGCTTCCAGGGATGGGGCGGCCGCAGCTTCTCTGGGCAGCCTGTGCCAAGCCCTCAGCACCCTCATGGGGAAGAATTTCTGCCTAATTTCTAATCTAAACCTGCTCTCCTTCGTCTTAAGGCCTTGAACTTCATCCACCTGGAGTGAAAAGTTAATTTCCTCCTCTCTCTGTTGAAAGAAGAGGAGGTGGTTTGGGCTCGTGGCTGTGCCCGGTTGTACTGATAACATGGGAATTGCAGCTCCTTCCTTCTCTGACAGCTGCTCTGCTTCCTGAACAAACACACTGTGGAGATTTCTCCTCTGCATACCTCTCAGAATTTGTATTCTTATTTTGGTGTTGTTTCACTCCCTTTGACCTCAGTTAACAGAGGAAATGTCCTCTCTAAATTCAGTCGTTTGTTGGGAGATTTTGCAGAGATTCCCTGGCTGAGATACCACAGCGTGACAGCATCTCCCACGTGCTCACTTATCTGATCCTTCTAACTGAGAGATAACCAATCTCTTTGGGTAAATCTAATGTGAAACTCCCCCACCTGCCCCCTAACTCTGGTTTAAAAGGGTCCATTCTCGTGTTCCTGCAGATCAGATCTGTTCAACACTTGAACTTTGTCAAAGAGCACGGGGAGGGCTCCCTGCCAGGGACTCCAATTCCGCTCCACTCTCTAGTGCAGAACTATCTCGTGCTGTTGTGGTTGTTGTTCACTTTTATCTCGGTGCCAGGGCTTGACCTGGAGAGTGTGGGGCTGTGTGCTGCTCCAGGAACATGTGGAATTTTATACTTCATGAGGATGTAAAAGTAAAGCTCTTTCGGTAGTTTGTGGGTTTAGGAACTGGAGTATGGATGTCAATCTGATTTAAACTTGGCTGTTTATTTGGATTGATGTTTGGGTTCACTGGGTATTTTGAGTGTCAGGGTGTTGCTTTTGGACTTGCAAGGGACCTCAGTGATTTGGGCTGTGAACCCTGGGAATAGTCCAATTCCAAATGCATCCTACATGGCAGATAAACAGCTGGGGTGTGTGGTTAGCAAAAGGAATGTCTGGCAAACTGTTGGCACTTGGTTATTTGGGTGGAATCCTGGTAGCTTGTACCCATTTGGGCTCTGTAAAAATTCCTGCTTTAGGCCAAAGACCTGCCTGGGCTGATGCTGGAATCCTGTGTTGGCATGGAACGGAGGTTATCTACCAGGGAGTGCAGAGTGGGCTGGTTTTGTTCTGTGCTGCATCCTTTATTTAATTTCCTGAAATCCTGACGCTCCATTCATTGTCAGAGCTGAGTCAAGTTTCATTTGTTTTGATCTCTAGGTGAAGGCCTGGTTTTGACAGTGTCTGTGTTCAAGCCAATTCTAGCTCTTTAAAACATGGGCAAAACTGTCTCTGAGTGAGTGCAGGTTGCTGCCTCCAGTGCCTGCTACCTGAGGCATGGTATTCCAGCTGTGGAATTCTGCATCCCTTGCTGGACAGCATTGCTGCTTGTTCCTTCCCTCTGCCTTCCTGTGAAACAGGATGCAAGGGCAGAGCTAAAACTGGAGCAGATCTCAGGGAGGCTTCAGCTGCCTGAATCTCATCACCCGGATCGAACGTGTGTTCTCATCGTATTCACAAAACACAGAGCCCAAATGGATGGGGAGAGCTGCCCTTTCCACACCCTTCCCAGGCCAGATCCAGAGGGAAACAATCCCCAACCCTTTCTCTTGAGTGTGTGTGTGTGTGCTGCAGTCTGCTCCGGGCTGCCTTCCACGCCAGGCAGCTCATGCATCCCTGCCTTTGGAATACACGGCGACGTCACCGACAGCCCCTGGCATGTGGCAGTGCTGGGATCAGTGCCGGCTCCTGGCTGGGATGTGCCTCAGGTATGTGTCCTGAAGGAATGGCTTTTCCTTGGAGGCTGCAGGAGAGGAGCAGGCGCAGCTTTTCCTTTGTCTGGGTGCTGAGGAGGGGGTGGGTTCTGTGGGGCAGCAGGGTTTGAGGAGCTTTGTGCAGCCTCTGCGTGTCAGATGGGCAGCCCCCAGCCAGTGGCACATCCTCGTGGAGCTTATTTTTGTAGGGACGCTGCAGCAAATCGTGGCCATCCATTTCTCAGCAGCGAATTCAGCTGGCAGAAGTGAATATTTTTAGCCAATGCTGAAGCTGCTCCTCTGGGTTTGCTCCTCCAGCAGCAAATCGTGGCCATTTCTCTCACAGCAGTGGATTCAGCTGGTGGAAGGCACAGGGAATATTTCTAACAGTGCCACATCGAGCTGGGTGTAGATTTGTTTCCTTGCAGCCACAATGGGCAGAACTTGCTTGGACTGGGGGCCGTGGGTGGGGTTTTTGGGAATGAATTAAATGGGGGATTTGTGGGGTACCTGGTGACTGGGCAGTTTGAGTTGCTTTTCCAAGAGGAATAAAGGCTGGTGAGTGACAGGCGTTGGGTTCTGGGGTAGATCCATCACGTTGGGGTGTTCCTGTTTGTTAAACTCTGCTCTCTGCCTGGGATCTCTTGGCTCTGGTGAGGTTTGTGACGCAGAGTTGAGGCTGCCCTCACTCCACAGCGTGTCACTGTCCCTGGATGTGCCTGGAGCTGGCAGCATCTGGCACTGCTGCTGCCCCTCACCGTGTCACCTGTCCTGGCCTCAGCCCCCTGGCCCTGCAGAGAGTTTCCTGCTGTCACCAGGTTAACGTGGCACTTCTCCCCTGGATACTTGTTCCTTTTTTTAGTGATCTCCTCCTGGCTGGCTGCATTTTGGGACTCTGTGCCCCAAATCAAAACTGTGCTGCCTGGCTATGGCCCTATACCAGGACATACCCAAATATCCCCAAATTTAAAAATTTCCAGCTGCTTTGCCTGGTTCCAGTACAGGTTTCACCATGAGGGCACTGCTGTAGTCACTGCCCTTCCTTGTCCCGTCTCTACCCCCAAATTTGCAATTTATGTCTTTGTGTGTGCAGGGCCGGGAGTTGGACTTTGATGATCCTTGTGGGTCCCTTCCAGCTCAGGATATTCCATGATTCTGGTACTGACAAAACATTCTTCCTTCCTCCAGTGATGTTACTGGGCCCTGCCACGCTGTAGCACTTTGCCTGGGAGGATATTTGTTCTTCCAGCATGTGGAGTGATCTAATCTCCATCTTATAGGTGGGAAGCAGGCACAGGAAACTGAAGTGATGTGTCCAGGGTCTCCCAGCTCCCAGGCCGGTGTCCAGTTGGATGTGCCAGCTCTATCACACTGTGTCTGCATGCCTGCATAAGCTGCCCTCTGACATTCTTCTCTGCAGCCCTGGAAACGCTGTCCCCATCCCCTCCCCACCCCTCCTGAAAACCCCAAATTAAATCCTACAAGTGGGATTCTGAATTCTTGGAGCCCTCGCAGAGCCGGGGATGTGCTCACCTCCTCCTGGAGCAGAATCCCCGCGGGTGCTGCATCCCCGTGGATGCTGCTGGAGGATGTGGGGAGCCCTGCACCCCATTCCCAGCGTGTCCCCCCAGTTTGGGAGCTCATCCCGGGGTTCCCGTGGCTCGGAGCAGCCGCCGTGCCGCCGCGTTAAAGCTCATTACGTAACCTGTGGCTGCCTCTCTGCCTCTCCTGATCAGCTGCTCTCCTCCGAGTGACGAGAGGAGGGCTGGTCCCCTTCCCTGCTGCGTCACAGCCGAGGGTGACACGGCCGTGGGGGGAGCCAGGGACAAAGGTTAAGGGATTTGGAGCGGCCGGGGAAGTGCCGCTGCTCGAAGGAGAAACCGCGTGAGGCTCTTTGCAGCTTCTCCTTGAGCTGCAGAATTGGCAAAATTTAGGAGCTGCAGCTGCAGAGAGGAGCCGTAAGCGAGCCTGAAATCCATTAATTCCTGCACTCAGCATGGAGGATTCTGCGGAGCAGAGTCAGGAGATGAGGTATCACATGCTGCAAAGGTAAGAATCACAGGTCTGCCTGTCTCCTCCTGCCGGGGCTCTGTGCTGGAGATTCTCACTGAGCTTTTGGTGTTCATTTTATCCTCTGTGGGCTCTCCATGCGTGCAGCCTCTGGACAGAGATGCCAGGATGCTGCTCAGCTGGGGGATCAGGGTTGTTCAAGTTGCAGGTTCTGCACAACTTCTACCCACTGTGAGCTCTGAAGGATAGAAAAGCATTTTGGAAATTCCTCCGTCACAAAATGTTGCAAGTTGTGAGCATGTGGTTGATAGGGATGAGAGTCACTAATTCAGCATTTATTCTGTTTTGTTTAGAGCTCTGTGCTGTCTTCCTTGCTGCCCAGCTCCTGCTTCATCTTATCCTGCAAAAAAACCCCAACTCTTCTGTTTTGATTACAATGGGATTGTTGATAAATAAACTTAATGTGCTTGGTATGCTCATAAATCAAACTGTACTTGTTTACAAGCAAGTGTTTGTTGCATTCTGGGTGATGAACCTCAGGCTCTGTTGACATTTCGCCTGTAGCAGCATCTTTCTCTGTAGTAATTTCGTGGTGGGACAGTTCATATTTAAACACGTTCACAAATTTCACCTCGAGGTTTTTATCTCGTCCTGTTTTTGTTGAGACTGCTCTCAATAAACCTGCAGTGCATAAACCTCTCTCACTCCTTGGACTGTGCTCCTTCCTTGCCAGGAAGACTCTGACCCCCTAAATGCACAGATTTAGTAGACATTCAACCTTAACTACACTTTTGCTCTCTTTCTCGCCTGTTGGCTCCTGCCCTTGTATTCCCAGGCTGAGTTCACAGGAGTGTGTGAACTTTTGCTCACAGGAACACGCTCTTAAGTTCAGTCTGGAAGAAGGGAAAGCACGAGGGGATGGACCTGTGCACACAGAGCTTGTTCTTTGCCTTTCTCTGGACGTCAGCTCCCTGCTCTCCTCTGAGATAAGATACTCCACTGGATGGAGTTGGTCTGACCTAGCACAGCCGTTTCCGTGTCCATCCCAACTTCCCAGTGGAATTACTCAATGGAGCAGCCCTTCAGCAGCTGATTAGGGCAGAGGTTCCATCCAGAGGGCTCCTGGGCACAGATCTGCCACAGATCCGACCCCTTGGTGCTCTTGGGGCTTTCTAAAGCTCTCAGCTGAGCTTCCCAATCTTCATTGCTACAGAAGGGTTCTGTGATCCTGCCAGTGGCAGGGTAAAGGCTTCCCTGTGTTCCTGGGGAAAGAAACTGAAGGAAAGCACAGTAAACACAGTAAAAAGTAGTAAGCTGTGGGGTGAGCAGAGAGGTGAAGCTTCAGGGCCTGTGAAATCAAAAGTGTCCCACGAGTTCCCAGTTGTGCTGCGCCGTGGCAGACACTCAGGGTGAGGAGCAGCTCTGTGCTTTCCCCTGGAATTTCCTCTCACAGTTTCAGCTTTGTAAACTTTGGCAAATCAAAGCCAAAGCGTGACCTGTCCCTGTGTTGTTGCTGTGGAAGCTGAAGCAGAAGGAGGGGAAGGGACTGTGCCATTCCCACACAGAAGGGCTGTGGCAGGACACAGGGTTGGTCTTGGCAGGCACAAAATTGGCTTTCTGTGTTTGCAGCGGGAGTAATGTGATTAATTTGTCCTCTGGCTCTCAGAGCTTTTGAGGAAGATATTAAAGACTGGGTAGTGGAAAACTCTTGGAAAATTATTTCCGTAGCCAGTCTGAGTCTCTCATTTGCACCTGGAGATAAATTTGCTGTGCTTCCCAAGAGGATTTCCTTATGGAGTCTGATCTTTGTAGCTTGTATTGCCAAAGCCAGAAATTGCTGCTGTTTCCAGCTTCTCTGGATGGATTGAAAGCAATCTGGTGGAGCACTGTTGTTCTGCGTGGGGCAGCAACATATTTTTACCTATTTATATTTTGGCATCGCTGGAATTTTTCCCAGATAACCTGGATTTTGCATGGAAATAACTTGAAAAGTAATTTAAAAGGAGTCATTCATATAAAACTGAGGACCAGGCCACGTGGGTCTGGACACGAGGAGGGGTTCTGCTCGTCCACTTGGGGAACGTGGTCAAACAGAACTTCCAGATTATTCATCTATCTTTTACTGGTGTGCAGCTGCACTGACAGGTTGTTTCTGCCTCCCTCCGTTTCCTCAGGCCCAGCATGTCTGGTTTGCACCTTGTCAAGCAAGGCCGGGACAGGAAGAAGGTGGATGTGCAGCGGGATTTCACCGTGGCTTCCCCAGCAGAATTTGTCACTCGTTTTGGAGGGAATAAAGTTATTGAAAAGGTAAATTCCTGACCTTTTTTAGCATATTACAGCTCCTCTCTGGGGCTGTGACTTGTCTCTCCCTAAGGCTGTACATTGCAGGTGTCAAATTGCTAATATTCCTGAGCCTGGAAGTTGTACTTCTACCTGGAATCATTGTGTTTCCTTTTTCTGTATGATAAATAAACATCTCATTATTTTAGCTTAACGTAATAAGGAAAAAAAATATGAGCGAGCCAGAACACTTCTGCCGATACAGAAGGATTTGTAGACAGATATAACAAAAGTAGACTGGAAAAACACTAAGAAATGTATTTAAAAATAAACAATGATTTGATTTGACTCCTTCTGCTCTTTAATCCAACCAAGGCATAACACATTAAAATTTTATGGTGAAACAAGAGCTGAATTGACAGATGGGCCACGAACTGGATGCTGGCTAAGGAAACTACACAGCCCAAAACTGGGCAAAGAGTCTGCAGGGGAAAAAAAAAAAACAACCTGCTTTCGTGATTGTTTATTGTTTTGTGCTATTTAGACTCTATTTCATCCCAGCTTCTACTGCACCCAGGTCCTGATAGCAAATAATGGCATTGCAGCAGTGAAGTGCATGAGGTCCATCCGGCGCTGGTCCTACGAGATGTTCCGAAACGAGAGAGCCATCAGGTTCGTGGTCATGGTCACCCCTGAGGACCTGAAAGCCAATGCAGGTGAGTTGGAGAGCTGAGGAAGGGTCACAGCCTCCTCCTTGCACAGCCCTGGTGGGGTGCAGAAGTGGAGTGTCCACCTGGTGTGGCAGTAGTGGGATGTTCTGGAGCAGATCAGAGCTTCCCAAAGAGTCAGCCCTGTGAGGAGCAGCTGAGGGGGCTCAGCCTGGGGGAAAGGAGAATTTTACACCAAGTCTTGTTGTTAAGATTTGCAGCCTGAGTGGGACCTCCTCTGTGTTTGCAGAGTACATTAAAATGGCAGATCACTACGTGCCCGTCCCAGGAGGACCCAACAACAACAACTATGCAAACGTAGAGCTCATCCTCGATATTGCCAAGAGGATTCCAGTGCAGGTGAGAAGTGTCACGGACACTGAGCAATCCTCTCTCCTTCACTAAGGAGCTGTGCCTGGGGAGCAAGGCAGGACAAAAAAACTGGAATTCCAAACCTCCATTAGCACCCAACACGTGTGACAGTGCAGTGGCTGTCCCAGGATGAATATCTGCAGGACGGGGAGGTTCCCTGCAGCCCTGCACTTCCCTGCACCCAGCTCCTCCTCAGCAGGTTGCCACAGCTGCCTGCTTGTACTCGTCTGCAAGGTGCAAGTCATCCTTTAAACTCAGCACACCCTGTAGCTCAGAGGCTGCTCTGGCTGCTGGGTGCTCTGAGCCTGTTTTTCTTGAGGGAAAAAAAAGACTTGGAGTGTTTGCATGCATCTGGTTCTGCTCACTTGCTTGTTTTATTCAATTATTTTATTCTTTTCTCCTGCAGGCTGTGTGGGCTGGCTGGGGCCATGCATCAGAGAACCCTAAACTGCCAGAACTTCTCCACAAAAATGGGATTGCTTTCATGGGTGAGGAGATGGACTGTTGTCTAAGGTCTAGTCCTTATCTGAAGATGGGGAGGTTTAGGGAGACATAAAATCCTGAGTCCAAGAGAGAGCCATGAGGATTGGTCTGCAGTGCAGGATGGATTATCTGTTCTTTGCAGTAGTTCTTGGAAGAAGAAGGGGAAAGTTCTTCTTGTATGGAAGAAGGGAAAAGTTCTCCAAAATAGTCTTTAATGTTGAGATAAAAAATCAGAGAAGATTCCTGTTAGACTAGATTGTTTCAAAGCTGAATGTCCCTGTTCTAATTTAAAGAGGGTTCAGTTTTATGGGAAGAGTGGAGTTTTTCCTAAATCAGACTTCTGGGCATTTCCCTAATGTCTGGTATCCCTTGTGTCTCTCTCATGCATTGTCTTTGCTCTTTGCAGGTCCTCCCAGCCAAGCCATGTGGGCCTTAGGAGATAAAATTGCTTCTTCTATCGTAGCTCAGACTGCTGGCATTCCCACTCTGCCTTGGAGTGGCAGTGGTAAGAAGGAAATCGTCCTGTGTTTGTCAATACCATCCTAACCTTTTTTTCCCTTCAACATGTGTAATTTTTAAGAAGCTCTGTGCTCAGAAGTGTGTTCCAGGAGATGTTCCATCTGTTCAGGGTTTCACGGTTGTGCTGTTTGCCCACCACACCAGCGAGATGCCTTGGAAGCAATTCCATTAGTGATGGGATGAGCATGGAGGTGGTGGGAAAAGCTGGCAGCACGCAGAGGGGATGAGGGACTGGGAGGAGAAATGAGGGACCATGGAAGAGGCTGTTTCCTAGAGAGCACCTGATGCTCACCTGGTACCCCCAGGGCTTGGAGACACCTGGTCTAGAAGAAGTTGTCCCTGCCTGTGGCAGGCCCTTGGAACAAGAAGATCTTTAAAATCCCTTCAAACCCGGACCATCCCATGATTCTGTGTTATTTTGGAGCCCATTCTCTGCTCCCTTGGAAGTCCTCTGCAGTTCAAACAGTATAAATAACAACCTGCTTCTCACAGCTAAATGGAGGAGGATATAATGGATTGGATGAAAGCACTTGCTCCCCAGAAATCAGGAGTGTCTGTTTTCCTTCTGCATTTCTCCCTTTTCTGCGTGCTCCCAGCCTGGTTCCTTGTGTCACCCCTGTCCCACGCGTGGCTTCTCACAGCCTGGCAGCACAAGGAGCTCAGAGGGTGATGTTTGTGTTCCAGGCCTTCGAGTGGACTGGCAGGAGAACGACCTCCAGAAGCGCATCCTGAACGTTCCTCAGGAGCTCTACGAGAAGGGCTACGTGAAGGACGCGGACGATGGACTGCGGGTGGGTCTGGGGAGGTGTTCGAGGGCTCACAGAGCTGGGGCTGAGCTTTCTCCTCATGGGAGTGCAAACTGGAACCAGACTGCAGCCCCAGAGCTGGGGCTTGGAAACTGGGAAGTGATCATTCACATCTCCTTGGCCCCAGCCTGCAGGATTAGCAGGGAGAGGCAAAATGTGGGACCAAGGCTGTGTTGCATTAAAAGCTGTCATCTAGTTCTTGTTTGGTGCAGGAAGAAGGTGTTTTTAATAAAGACCCACACACTCACTCTTGACTTCATCTTTTGAGTTTCTCCTTGAGGAAGATTTTTTGGATAAGAAATATGCCTGGAGCAGTACAGCATTTGGAGTATTCCTTTGTGAAGACCAGGAGTGGAATGTGTGACTTTTCCATGTTTCCCAGCTTCATGATTTTCTGTATTATACAAAAGCTTTTTTGTGGGTTCGTCAATTTAATGGCATTGAGGCACTGATGAAAGATTTTGTGGTCACTTGGAGAGGTCAGAGTTCTCTGCAATCACAAAATCTCTGCTGATTTTTCCAGCTACAGGCACCTTCTCCATCTGGGATATTTGGTTTCTATCCCATTGGTTGCTAAATACAGTCAGACATGGAAGCTTGGATGTGAATCAAGAGGGAAATAATGATCTTTTCACTGGGTTCTGCTGCCTTTTTGTACTTACCCTGTTGTCCTGCCCATCTTGCCAGGCTGCTGAGGAGGTTGGCTACCCTGTCATGATCAAGGCTTCTGAAGGAGGAGGAGGGAAAGGAATCAGGAAGGTTAACAATGCAGATGACTTCCCCAATCTGTTCAGACAGGTGACTTTTCCCACTGCTTTGTGCTGCCTTGTTCCAAATGTTCGGGCTGGGTGGTTCTGAGACACTGTATCGATGATGTGTCTCACAAAAGGTGCTCTTCCTGTTCATTCTGACCCTGCTTTAGGTACAAACTGAAGTCCCAGGCTCTCCCATCTTTGTGATGAGGCTGGCCAAGCAGTCCAGGCACCTGGAGGTGCAGATCCTGGCAGACCAGTATGGCAATGCCATCTCCCTCTTCGGCCGGGACTGCTCCGTGCAGCGCCGGCACCAGAAGATCATCGAGGAAGCTCCAGCCTCTATTGCAACCTCAGCAGTGTTTGAGCACATGGAACAGGTGAGAGGGGCTCTGCAGCTTCCCTTCCCCTGTGCAGCCTCCAGAAACAGGCAGGACTTTGTATTTTTATTTTGCATCACCCAGAGTTTTGCATTGTTGAATGTTTTAAAGGAGCAATGTATGGTTGTGTGTCTCGAACTGCTTCATGTGGGCAGCCACTCACATTTCCACACTGGGTCTCATCAAAGCTCCTTTCAAAGCCTTGTGCCCCACACAAAGGAGAGGGAAGTGAGTTTTAAGTGTGGGTTACCATGTCAAAAGCAAGCTGCAGGAGTTGTAGTTGTATTTGCAACGCTCAGTGATGAGCGTTGGAAATATTTGCTTCAAACTCTGCTTTCTGTAAACTGTAATTTAAATGGGTTGGGAATCAAAACTCCTGTGCCACGGGCTTTTCTTTGAGCAGGTCTTGGGGCTGTTACAAGTTTTGGGATGCTTCAGAATGCCAGCAAAAATCTGAAGTGGGTGTGGTGGATGAACAGCGAGAGCACAGGTGACTGGCAGTGAGATATTCCTTTTTTCCATGTCCCAGTGTGCAGTGAAGCTTGCCAAAATGGTGGGATACGTGAGTGCAGGCACTGTGGAGTACCTGTACAGCCAGGATGGCAGCTTCTACTTCCTGGAGCTGAACCCACGCCTGCAGGTGGAGCATCCCTGCACGGAGATGGTGGCTGATGTCAACCTGCCAGCAGCACAGCTCCAGGTGAGCACAGAAAATGGAATTTCTCATCTTTCAGCAGGTTCAGCAGTTGTTTGAAGTTCCCCAAAGCCATGAGGGGATCCCTCAGAGATCCTGAAACGAGCTGTTGTTGGATGTGCTGTGCCTTGTCAGTCCCAAACTCCTGGCCCCCAACTTTCCGGCACTGGGTGGGTGCCACAGTCCCCTCACGCCTCATTAAGGCTCCATGTGCTTTTCTACTTCCTTTTTGAACTGTATCTAAAAGGCCCCAACGAACAGGACAAGTGGGATTTTGCCCCATAAGGATGCAGCCAGCAGCTGGTTCTGCAGGTTACTCTCCCCACAGTTTATAACTGCAAAATTCCACAGTTTCCTATAAGCGGTGAGGGCCCTTCTGTCTCACTGGGACCTCAGTGTATTTTTAACAGCCCTAATGCGTGCCCATCCTCAGCTGACCTGGCACTGTCAGCTCTCCCTGGAGCCTTTTAATCAGTCAATGGAAAATACTGGCTGAAGGGCTTAAGGTGGATATTACACTGAGCTCAGTTGTCCTGGGAAATGGGAATGTTCGAGTCTGTCAGGAGAGAAACTTACTGGTGGGGTTTGTTTAATATTTCTGTTTTTTTTCCTCCTTAGATTGCCATGGGGGTCCCCCTGCACAGGATCAAGGATATCCGAGTGATGTATGGAGTTTCTCCGTGGGGAGACACAAGCATTGATTTTGAGAACTCAGCCCACGTCCCCAGTCCCCGTGGCCATGTCATCGCTGCCCGCATCACCAGTGAGAATCCTGACGAGGTGAGGGTTGCTGCTCACCTTTACAGGGCCAGTCCCTGCTGCTGCTGAAAATTTTGGCAGCAAATTTAAAAGATTCTTCCCTTACCTCACTTGGACTCTGGCTGGACACAGCCTGAAGTTGTTGTACCATGTACAGCACAAAGAGGTGTTCTCAGAGCCTTCAGATCCCTAATTCTGGAGTATTCACCTTTCCTTTGGGGTGTAGAGCAATGTCTGTCTGTCTTTGCAGGGGTTTAAGCCCAGTTCTGGCACGGTTCAGGAGCTGAATTTCCGCAGCAATAAGAATGTCTGGGGCTATTTCAGTGTTGCTGCTGCAGGAGGGCTCCATGAATTTGCTGATTCCCAGTTTGGTCACTGCTTCTCCTGGGGAGAGAACCGTGAAGAAGCCATCTCGTAAGTCAGAGAAGTGGGAGAGCCTTGGGGATTGCTTGGGTTTGTCCTCTTTGATCCAAAGTGCTGTGACAAAACAAGGCTCCTTACTTCTAAGAGTTTTATGAGAAATTTTCCTGTCTTTATCTTGTTTTCCATTTCGTGGTCAGGCTTCTCATCTTGTCTTGCTTTGCAATTCCACTTTGTTGCACCTACATTTCTACACTTTTTTGCTTAATTTTCTTTTTTTTTTTCCCTTTCTGTTTCATCCCTGCCTTGTACACCTGCTGCTGGGGTATGATACAGCTACCACAGCGTGAAAGTCCCTCTTTAAAGCATCCAGGTGAAGGCTTCTGACGGGAAAAACATTGCTAACCTGACTTACCAATGCTTCAGGATGGTTTACAAACCACAGAGTGTCCTCTGTGGTGTGGGATTTTAAAGCATCTGGTCCTCAGGCAGACCTGTCTGACCTGTTATCCACATTCTTCATCCAGAGCCTTTCCCCAGTTCCACTCTGGGTGGGGTGGACACCACGTCTGTCTGTCTGTCTGTCTGTCTGTTGTACTCCCCTGACATGTGGTAGGGGCCTGGGTGATGATAGCAGGGGCAACTCCTGATCCCACTGAGCTGCTCTTCTTCTTCACAGCAGCAGCAGGCTGAAGGAAATCAATATTCTCCCATTCCCAAACATCCCTACAGGGTCCTGCTCCAGAGCCTGCACTCTTCTGCTCTGTCCTTCAGGTGCTTTTCCTCCTGGAGCTGCCTGCTTGTTGGTATGGGATAGATAACAGGGCTGCTTTCCCCTTCCAGAAACATGGTGGTGGCTCTGAAGGAGCTGTCCATCCGAGGGGACTTCAGAACCACCGTGGAATACTTGATCAAGCTGCTGGAGACAGAGAGCTTCCAGCAGAACCGCATCGACACGGGCTGGCTGGACAGGCTCATCGCTGAGAAAGTGCAGGTGCAGCTGCTCCCCGGGCAGGAACACAGCTGGGAATGAGCAGGGGAAGGGCTGGGTGCCTGCTAGTGCAAAAGGATTTAGGAGTGGAGAATGTCCTCTTAATGAATAACCTTTTTTTTCACTGGCGTTACTTCTTACATCTATGGAAATCCCCAGGTCATCTCTGTTGGGGAAAGTTTGTTTTAAAGTTGCCCAGAAAAGCATTGAGAGCAGTGTTATGTTTGGAATGTGGGACAGATGACAGTGGAAATGTTGTTGGAACCTCGAGATTTGATCCAGGCAGAAGAAAATGTAGTTTTAAAGAGTTACAGAAATAATGGCTTCTGTGTAGAGTTCACATGGCTGCTACACTGATTTAATTTTAAAGAGAGTTGGCCATGAACCAAAAATAAAGCTGAGGCTGGTGGTTCTTCTAGCTGGATGTTCAGATTGGGCTGAGACTGGAGGAGGTGTGACTGTGTCTGTCCCCTGTTTTAGGCTGAGAGGCCTGACACCATGCTGGGGGTGGTGTGTGGAGCTCTGCACGTGGCTGACGTGAGCCTCCGAAACAGCGTCTCCAACTTCCTGCACTCCCTGGAAAGGTAAAAGTGCCGGCTGCTCTCTAGTAATGACTCCTGGCTTACAAGTCCTGTTCAAGTCCAGTCCAGGAATGCTCAGAGCTTGTTATCTGCTGGCTGTTCCCTGGCCCCAGGGAGCTGTTTATCCACTGAGAAAACTGGCAGGTATCTGCATCTCCTCGAAAGGTCCCCTGCTGTCTGCTCAGATTGCTTTGGTTTCCAGCAGAAACTCCAGGAAATGCCTCAGAAACACAGAGTTCTTTCTCTGTGTGCTGGTAAGGCAGCACTGGGGAGTCTTGAATCACCCAGGAGGGAATGGAAAGGAGAGCAAAGCTGGCCTGGGTGGCTGGAGGGACTTGGTTTCACTTTGTCGACCTGATTTGTGTCTCTCCTGAGATGAGACTTTATGAAAACCTACTCCCATCTCTCTGCTAGTGTTTCCCAAAGCCTTGCATGCATCTCTGAATCTCTTTGGACTTCTGGTAGCCATTTGGTGGCTTGTGGAAGATCTGTTTTGTTTTGCACTTCCCTTTCCAGGGGCCAAGTCCTCCCTGCTCACACTCTGCTCAACACTGTGGACGTGGAGCTCATCTACGAGGGAAGGAAGTACGTGCTGAAGGTATGGAGTGGGACCCACCCTGAGCTGGACATGGCTCTGTGTGTGCTGCTCTGGCCTCATCTTTGCACACATTTGTACAGGGAGTTACGTCTGAGCAGGGTTTATTTTCTCTGCTTTAGTGGGTGAAGAAATCAGCACGGCCTCCTTTACCATAACACCTCTCTGGTTGCTCCATTGCCACGTCTCTGTGTAAACATTTCAGCCTCTTGCTCTGAGTAGGGTGAAAATTACTTTGTTACAGGCAAAGACTTGCTACAGGTTGACCAAAAATTCCAGCTTGGAAAACTCTGCGTGTTGTGGCAACAACACAGTTTTGGATTCCCTGGGTAACTCCCATCCCTGTGGATTTGCAGGTGACCAGGCAGTCTCCCAACTCCTACGTGGTCATCATGAACAGCTCCTGTGTGGAAGTTGATGTGCACCGACTGAGTGATGGGGGACTGCTCCTCTCCTACGATGGCAGCAGCTACACCACCTACATGAAAGAGGAGGTGGACAGGTAGCAACCTGTGCAGGTTCATGTTTAGCATTTACACAGCCAAATTGAGGTGTATTTGTAACTTTCTACTGCCCAAAAGATGAGCTGGGAATGGAATTCTCTCCTAGAAACAGTTTACCAGATACACTGTGGGTGAGTTTTAAGAAAGAGCAGATCTTGGCTACTGCTGGAAGAAGGATCTGGCTGTGCATTAAGGACCTCTGCTTGGTCCTTAAAAGTGACTTTTGGGATTATAAAAACCGAAAAACCAGAACCTGAAAGTCTTTGAAATTCTTAATACTCCACAGCTGCCTTAGAAATGGAGACAAGTTTTTCTGTTCTGGTGCATCCCCTCAAAATTCCCTGCAATTTCATGGCAGTAAGGGCAGTAAAGGGCATCCCCAGGTCTGGAATGTGAACTCTGCCCCCTCTGCTGGGTTATCTTCTGGGAAAATGAATGGAACTGCTTGGGAGTACAAAGAATTTGGGTAATTTCTGGGTTTGAACCTCCACCAGGTGTTCTCCTTTAGTTTTGTTTTGAAGTAGAATAGGGAAAGGGAGACTGGATTTTCCCCTTCCCATGCCTTCACCAAGGAATTCTGTTGCACTGATGTGTCCTCTTCTTCCCCAGGTATCGCATCACGATTGGGAACAAGACCTGTGTGTTTGAGAAGGAGAATGATCCCTCCATCCTGCGCTCACCTTCTGCTGGGAAGCTGATCCAGTATGTGGTGGAGGATGGGGGACACGTGTTTGCAGGCCAGTGCTTCGCAGAAATTGAGGTAAAAGTCTCAGAGAACTGGTTTGGCTGCCCAGGAAAAAGCTCACGGGGAGGGATGTTGGATGTTCTGGGGCTGGGAGTTGAGCGTGAGGGATAATTCACAGTATTTCATTTACAAACTTTAACCTGAACTGAAGCAGGAATCATCAATGAGAGTGATGAGGTGGGGCAGAAATTTGAGTGTTAATGACTGTACCCCAAGGGATAAGCAAAATTTCTCAGCAGCAAGACCCTGCTTATCACCTTGCTGTGATTCCAGGGGAAAGTGGGATCCGTGTGTTACCCAGCTGTGGTGGAAGCCTTCTCCTTGTGGCACTGACACACACTCAGAGCTGTATGCCAGGGTGAAGTAACAAACTAAGAGTTCTCTGATTAGCTGATCATTTATTGGGTTGATCCCATAAGTTAATAGGTGTCACTCCTCCCTTCTCCCTTGCAAGTTACTTAACTCTTACCGAGGAGGAGGATGAGTAATTTCTGCATCACGGTGAGGAAAGCACAAGGGGTTGTGTAGGAGTGTGTGGCTCAAAACAGATTTGAGGGAGGGGAGGGTGTGTGATGACAGAGGGGCAATTAAACCAGTTGGGGACAATGTGTAGGAGAAAAATATCAAGACAGAGATCCAGCTATTTTATGTAAGTGCTTTTGCGCTGCAACAGGTCGTGGCTAAGAAGGAACCACCCACGCAATCCCTCTGCTCCCAGTGGTGTGGAGCACAGCAAGGGTAAAACCAAACTGGCTGCCCCATACCCAGCCCCACTGCTCCAAAGGCAGGAGCTCCCATGGTTGATCTGAGGAAGCATTTCTGTCTGGGAAGAGCTGTCTGAGGGCTCTAGGAAGTGATCCTGGTTCCCTCTGCTTGAAATAAAGGTGTGGCTGTGGCCTTTGAGAGGAGCCTTTGGAATGCAGCAGTAAATTGTCTGCTTTGTTCATTGTGCTGAGTGTGGGACCTTCCTGAGTCCCCTGTTGGTTCAGGCAGTGTGGGCAGTGACATTCCTGAAGTTCCTGCTGCACTATTTTGTGGCCAATTATTTTGTTATCCCATTCCCCTTAGCGTCTGGGTTTCGTTCCCAATGTCTGTGCCTGTAAGTTTTTGGGAACACCTGAGTGCCAGAGGTGCTCATGCAGGTTTCTCTGAGGTGGAACACTGGATGCTCCCAAAAGTAGAACCATTTTGGGGCACATGGAGCTGAGTGTGTAACCTGTTTTCCGTGCTACAGGTGATGAAAATGGTGATGACTATAACAGCAGGAGAATCGGGCTGCATCCACTATGTCAAACGCCCAGGGGCCGTCCTGGATCCAGGCTGTGTGATTGCCAAGCTCCAGCTGGATGATCCCAGCAGGGTTCAGCAGGTGAGGAGCTGCAGAAAGCACAGATGTTTGTGGGGTTTTAATAGAGGGGCGACGTCAAGAGTGGCACAAGATGGTCCAGTGAGCCAATTTCCCATTTGTGCACTGTACTGGAATTGTCACTTCACTGTTTATTTGTCTCAGATGAGGACTGGGACTGAGATTTCTCTCTCTTGCACTAGTTCAGGCTAAGCTTATCTGTTCTCTGCCTGCCTCAGTAATGTTGTGGGGATGTGTCGCTTGACCAAGTGCATTTCCCACTCTGGGAATCCTTGCAAGTTCAGCCTTGGCTGCGGTCGAGGGGAGCTGGCTGGTGGCCCTCAGGAGGGTCAGCGAGGCTGTTCCTTGTTGCAGGCTGAGCTGCACACGGGAGCCCTGCCCCAGATCCAGAGCACAGCACTGCGAGGTGAGAAACTCCACCGCATCTTCCATTACGTGCTGGACAACCTGGTCAACGTCATGAACGGGTACTGCCTGCCAGAGCCCTTCTTCAGCAGCAAGGTACTTGGGGGCCTCTTCTTCCAGAGCCAAAACACGTTCTTGCTGTTTTCGAGGCAGGGTTGGGCAATTCTCTGCCACAGCCAGAGGACCCCGAGTCAGGGGAGCACCCATGGGATGTTGGACATCACCCCTTTCCTTTTTTATCATTTTTGCTGTTTATTCTCTTCTTCATGCTTGTGTTCACACTGCCTTGTCTCTCTCTAGGTGAAGGGCTGGGTTGAGCGATTAATGAAGACCCTGAGGGATCCATCTTTGCCCCTGCTGGAACTTCAGGACATCATGACCAGTGTTTCTGGACGGATCCCACCCAACGTAGAGAAGTCCATCAAGAAGGAGATGGCCCAGTATGCCAGCAACATCACCTCGGTCCTCTGCCAGTTTCCCAGCCAACAGGTGACCAACCACACTTCTGTGGAGAAATAAAAATTGGTTCTTGTTGGGGCAGAGAAAGTTTCTTTAAATTACATGAAGGTCCTGAAAGGTGTGTTTGAACTTGGGGTCTTCAGGATGAAAGACACTTGCCTGTATCAACTCAAGGCTTGTCTCCTCGGCCTATGCTGAAGGGTACATGTTCCCTACTCAGCACACCTTTGAACAAGCACTTTGGAAACACTTTATTCTTAGCTGTGGCCTTGTGGGCATTTATTTGTTTGCTTTTTGCCTGGTACATGTGCTGGAGTGCAATTTATAGTGCCAGTGCCAATTTATAAGCTCAAAAAACAACGGATTGCAGCCAAGGGAGGCCTGGTTGGGTAAGGAGACGTTGGAAGCTGATTTCCCCACTGTATGATACCGTGCGTTGATTTTTGTCACTGGCAGGTCATGAACCTCCTTTGCTGGAGTCTGCTGGGGCTCTGGTGTGTCTCAGCTGCTTGTCCAGCCTATCCAGGACAGGGATGTCACAGGCTTTTCCCTTTCAGATCGCCAACATCTTGGACAGCCACGCAGCCACCCTGAACCGCAAGTCGGAGCGCGAGGTTTTCTTCATGAACACTCAGAGCATCGTGCAGCTCGTGCAGAGGTGAGCCATTCCCAGGGTGTCCTGCAGGACAGGAGCTGCCCCCAGCAGGGATGTTAGGGGTTCTGTGTGCATTTGGCCTTGCTCAGCGCTGGGTTTGGTGTCCCTGCAGGTACCGCAGTGGGATTCGGGGCCACATGAAGGCTGTGGTGATGGATCTGCTCCGGCAGTACCTGAAGGTGGAGACTCAGTTCCAGCACGGTGAGTCCCTGGGCACAGCAAGGATTTGATTTCTGAAGGAGTTGTGTTTGGTCCTGGAAAATCCACGTGGGCCCCTCGGAGAAGGTTTGCTCACACTTTGTGCTGAGGGTCAGCTGCACAGGCTGGCTTTTAAGGGTCTGCAGTCAGCCTGGGTTTTGTAGAGGAGCTTCTGTCCCCAAAGCTCAGCTGAAGCTGAGAGGTGAAATCAATGCCCTGCACTGCTGTATCCAGGCACAAGATGGCAATGAAGCCCTGGCTAATTCTGAGGCTCTGGCTCTTACAGGTAGTTCCGATTCCGCTCTTCTTTTGTGCTGCTCCATTACCTGCCCCAGCCTAATGGTACTGCAGATTCATTTCCACTTCAATTTGCTGGCAGCAGAGGATGGTGCAAGGCTTTTTGCTGTTATTTCATTTTGGTTGTCATTTGAATGAAAGTCTGAGCTCCCTATTCCTCTCTTGGTATTGCTCACAAAGGAGGCATTTGGTGTTGGAGCTGTTTAATAAGAGTGGGATGTTTGAATTAAAGTTTGCAGTAGGAGATGGCGGGACTGCTTCCTTCCCAAATTGATTGTGTGGAGCATAGATTCACAGACTGGTTTGGGTGAAAGGGACTTTAAAGCTCATTTAATTCCACCTCTGCCATGGGCAGGGACAACTTTCACTATCCCAGGTTGCTCCAAGTCCCATCCAACCTGGCCTTGGACACTTCCAAGAACAGGGCACCCTGTGCCAGTGCCTGCCCACCCTTATAGGGAGGAATTTTTTTCTAATATCCAATCTAACCCTGCTCCCTGTCAGTGGGAAGCCATTCCCCCTTGTCCTGTCCCTCCATCCCTCGTAAATGGACTCTCTCCATCTGCCTTGTTGGCTCCCTTCACGCCGAGGAGATTCTCAAAAAATACGTGTAGTAAAATAAAGACACATCTAGTAACGTGTACTCCTTGCCACAGAGGTGTGAAGACTGGAAAAGAAATGTGCATTTCTGCCTGCAGGTCACTATGACAAGTGTGTGTTCACCCTTCGGGAGGAGAACAAGAGTGACATGAACGCGGTGCTGAACTACATCTTCTCCCATGCCCAGGTCACCAAGAAGAACTTGCTGGTCACGATGCTCATTGTAAGTGTCTGATGCTTGCTTTCTCTCTCTCTCTTTCCTTCTCCCTCTCTCTCTCTCTTTCTCTCTTTTGTCTTTTATTTTACAAGCATAATGTGGTCTGTTACTGCCAAAAATACATCCAAAGTAGCCATCCACGAAATAACTCTCCAAAGCAAAAAAAGTGTCATAATTTTCCTAGACCAAGGCTGGGTTTCTTAAATTCTCATTTGTAAGATGTAAGGATCCTGGCATTCTTTCTTTCTTGTTCTCCTTTTCCCCCTTTTTTTTTCCCCCCTTTCCCTTTTTGGTGTGTGGTGTGATTGTAAGTAACGCTTGCCTTAAGAATCTCATTATTTGAACACGGAGCCATATTTCCTCTGAGAATTCTGGAGTAGCTTTGAGCCGGGGCTGTTCATTTCGCAAGTAATCACGCTGGCGTGATGGAGAGAGAAAATGGCAGCTGTTCACAGCTCAGGCCTTCAATTTTCTTCAGAGTCCAGTCACTCAAGTGTGTAATTACACGGGGGTGCCGGCGAGGCGTTAGCCCTTGTCAGAGAGCTGGGCTGAGGCTTTGCTGCTGCCTTTGCCAATCAGTGCAGGCAAAGCCAGCGCCTGGCTTTAGTTTGTTGTTGTCGTCCTGATTATTCCTTGCTAAAATGGGCCTGGAACTTGGGGCCTGGTTTGTCACCTCGTGTGGGCTGTGCCTCGCTGGCTCTTGGCGCTGGCCGTGTGAGGGAGCGAGGGACGTGTGGGGAGACCTCAGAGAGCCTCAAAGAGGTTTCCTTGTCCCTTTCTGTTGGGTCACTCTTCCCACCACCACTGACACGTCTTTCTGCTCGAGTAAAGGCCAACATCCCAGTTTGCCAGAGCTTGAAACACCAGGGAGACCATGGTGGCAGACCCACTCTTGGTTGTCTGAGTGCCATCAGTGAGGCCATGGTGTCACCCCACAGGGGGCACAGGGACTTCTTCCCTGGGGTGGGAACAGGAGGGACAACGTGCCTGTAGTCACCCTTGGCACAGCTGGGTGTCCCTGAGCTTCCAGGCTCTGCATGGAAGAGCATCACTGCTCTCCCTTCCAGCTCGTGGCTCTTCACATCCCGATGGCACGTTTGGTGTCACCACGCTGAAGGCTCAGGTGTTTTATGGGTGGCCAAGCTGTTTGTGTGGGGTGGGGTAAGTCTGTCCTCCCAGGGCAGCCTCTCTGCCTGCATGGCTATTATTGATGTGTCCCAGGAACCAATTATTAACCAGGGGCTCCGAGGATGGCTTTAGTAATGCTGTTATGCTGCCATCATTCACCTTTTTTAGCCCACAGGCGCTGAAGGCAGGGTGGGAAGTGCTTCATCCTTCATACATCTGTTGAAATATGGTGTGATTTGTTGTTGTATGTTCATTTTCTGTGCTCAACTTATGCACGTCCTGGCCTGAGCAGGATGGAGTGGTTGGTGGCATGGCAGGGTCCCGTGTCCTATCGGATTTCTGCTCCCTGGAGCAACAACATGACAACACCCAGGAGTTCAAATCCAGCAAAGGCAGTTCTTGAATTATCCACTGTGAACCCCCACAGTGTCCTGGAGTGGATAAATGCACAGAACTTTCTCTGGGAGCAGTCACACTCATGTCTGGTGGCCCAGGACTGGTCAGGAGGGGACAGCAGTCTGATCAGAGTTGGGAGCCCTGATGTTTTCTCAGTGGTTTGAGTATTTTCTGTGTCCCTGGGAGATGTGTGTCATCCTTCCTTGAGGTGGCATCGTGCCTGAGTGGGGCTGAAGAGAAAGGGATCAAGGGCAGTGGGAGGGAAAAGCTTCTGAGCTTTGGAATCTCGTGAGCTGTTGTTTAGTTAGTCACTCCATGGGACTTCTGTATTACCTGGTTTTGGTTTTTGCTTTATTTTCCCTGGCAGGTTTATCAATCCAGCCTGCTGCACAGAGGTTTCCCCTTATCCTTTTCTATTTCTTGGATCTTCAAATGGCCTATTGTGGTCTGTAGGTGTTTTAAGATCTCTTTAAACTTTAAGGCACCAGCTCTTTGCTGTGGCAAATCCCTGTTTCATCTCACATTTCCCTCCTATGATTAATTTATCAAGACAAGCTGTTAAGTGCTGTGTGGAAGAAGCACGTTAGAGGCTCCTAGAGGGTTTCCAGCTTCGGGGTGGGAGGGGAGAGACACACAAGAAGTGTTGAAGACTGTGGGATTATTCGTGGGAGTTGAAACTATTTTCGGAAGAAAGACTTTACTGTTTGCATTTTTTTGAATGGATGAATTCAGAAGAGTTTTGGAAGAGCATTAACACTGGAAATTATGCTCTTCATTTTTGTTGTTTTATCCAGCTAATTTAGACAGTAAGGTAAGCTTGTGGATTTCCTCAAATCCAGGATTCTCTGGTTAAAAGAAATATTATGGAGTCAGTCCTGTACCGTGGCAGGAAATACAGTACATTTTTCATGGGTTTAGTTTGCTTTGCTTAGCCTTGTCAGAAGAATGACAGATCTTTTTCCCGGTGCTGGCTGAAGCTGTGCAAAGTTTGTGGGTGGTTTGTGGTTGTGGAGTTGTGGGGAATTTTGGGGTTTGAGGTGGTTTGTTAAGTGGGCATCAGGAGGTTCTCTGGCAGTGTCAGTCACCCTTCATGGGGAAGGTTTGCTGACCTTTACAAGCTCCACAAGGTGTCTGACTACAATTTAATGTCTTTGAATTTTGCAATGGTGCTTGGAGAAACTTCTGGTACAAACCTCAAACTGGGTAATGGGAAAAGGTTTTCTGAGTCTTTCGGACAAGTCAGTGTTTCTCCTGTGTTTGAGTGCCAAAACATGTGCTACAAATAGGAGAATGGGAAATGGTGCCTGTCCCTTCTTTCACCTTTTATTTATGTGTGTAAACTTGTCGAATGCTGAATATTTGTATCCTTGTCAGCACAGAATTCCAGGATAATTCGGGTCAGGATTCCTGGGGATGATGTGGTCCTGCTCTGAATGTGTGTTCATATTCCAGGTTCACACTCCTTTGAGGGAGCACAGGTGATGTTTTCCCCTCGTTCTAAGCATTCCCTGTTCTCTGTGTTCCCAGGACCAGCTCTGTGGCCGTGACCCCACACTGACAGACGAGCTGATCAATATCCTGACAGAGCTGACCCAGCTCAGCAAGACGACCAACGCCAAGGTGGCCCTGCGAGCGCGGCAGGTGAGGGATCCCTGCCCTCATCCCCACGGGCTGCTCCTGCCTGGAGCTCACTCCTCAAATCCATATCTCCTGATGTTTATTTTGATTGCTGTGCAAATGGGGAGAGCAGGTTACAGTGAGCAGCACTTTGGCAGTGAAGCAATTAACGTTCATTTACCGTGTGGTGCATTCCCAGTCTCTGTCATATTTAAATTTAACGTGCATTCTTTTGTCCCTGCTCCTCCAAAAAGTTCTGTCTGGCTCACACAGGAGTTAACTGGGAGTAGCCCGTGGTTTGTGTGATGGAGGAAGTGGAAATGCATGGTCACTGTGGTTTTTGGTGGCTTTGTCATCTGCAAACCTGACCAGCACAGGCTGCCTGGATTGTGCAGGAACAGCCAGGACGTGCTCTCCAGGTTCCTCAGCTGCCTCACAATCCTTGTGGATCCTCATGTGCAGAGAACAGGGAGAGCCACTTACAAAAGCGCCAGATGTTCTTCACAGCTGCTGAGGAATTACCACAAAGAATTATGCTGGCCTTTGGCAGTTTTATTTCCATCTTTGAGCCACGCTTTGTCAATTTTGTTTTAACCTGGAAATAATTGGAAAAACTCTTGATACCGTCAGTTCCAAGAGTCTGGTACAGAACGAATTTGAATGTCACATAAGCACCCAGATACTGTTGTGAGCTTCCTCTTCAGCAGTTCAGTTTAACCCTCCCTCTGTTGCCAGGAAGGGGTGAGAGGGCGCAGTGGTTTCCTGATAACGCTGACCCAGAGTCTGATCACTCCTCTCACTGCACAGTCCCTATCTCCGGCCTAAAAGTCTAAAGCAGGAAAGCTCACACTTTGAGGGTGTCTTCTTTTATTTCAAAGCTTGACTACTGAAAATGAACAGGGTGTTTGAAGCTGCTCAGTGACCTTCTGTTTCCTTCAGGATTGTGTTTGTGTCCTTGAACCATTCCGCTACTGAATCTCCCTGCAGCAACTGAGGATGGTGCTGCAGTCCTTGTGTGGCTCTTCCACTTCATTTTCCCTGCTAGCTGCTTCCATTTCTTACCTCTGCATCCTTCATGTTGGGCATTTAATACCTGGTCCTGGTGTCTGTTCCCTGCCCAGTGTGGGGCTCCCCACAGCTGCTCCCCGCCAGCTCTGCTTCCCAATTACCAGCCGGGCAGGCAATCCCCAGGACTAGCAGCTCTGCACTGCTAAATCACATGCACTGATGGAACTTGATTGAAGCTGTTCCCTTTCTCTAGGGGGAATTGCCAATAATACAAACGGAGCTGATACACAAACGAGGCCGGGAAGGGGAGAGGGTTTGCAGCATCACCCGGGTGCTGCGGAGAGAATCCAGCTGCCCCTTCAGGGATGGAGCTGCCTGGTTCTGCCTGGAGGTGACAGCCCCCTGCTGATGGCCCAGCGTGGCTCCTTTCTCTGACATTCTCTGTGTTTCCCCAGGTTCTCATTGCTTCCCATCTGCCTTCCTACGAGCTGCGTCACAACCAGGTGGAGTCCATCTTCCTGTCGGCCATCGACATGTACGGGCACCAGTTCTGCATTGAGAACCTGCAGGTACCCACTGGCCTTCTCTCCTTGGCTCTTTGCTTCCTTCTCACTGACATTCATGTCCCAAGGTCCTTGTGGCTTTAAGGTGTGTTGGTCTGGTGTCCAGCTTTCCCCTGTTCTTTGTTTTCACCCCTACGCCGATGTCGGAATCACCTTGTGCCAGTTCTGCACCTTCCTCTGGTTCTGGTTCCTCCCTCTGGTCACCAGACACGAGGAAATGGAGTTTGGGGGGAAATTCAGATAGGATGTTAGGAAAAGGTTCTTCCCCCAGAGGGTGCTGGGCACTGAACAGGCTCCCCAGGGAATGGCCTGAGGCTCCCAGAGCTCCAGGGGCATCTGGGTGAGCTCCTCTCATGGTCTAGTTTTGGGTACTTCTGTGAGGAGCAGGGAGTTGGACACAATGATCCCTTCCAACTTCAGGTTTTCTGTGATTTAATATAAAAAAGTCATAATCCTTGCAAAAGCTTAGAAATCAGAACTAGCCAGGCTTGATTTGGGTTTTTTGTTTTTTTGCCTGATCCTGGTTGCAGGACAGAGTTCTCTTTTAAACCTCTGCTTAATGTGATCTTTTCTAGAAACTCATTTTGTCCGAGACATCCATCTTTGATGTCCTTCCCAACTTTTTCTACCACAGTAACCAGGTGGTAAGAATGGCAGCTTTGGAGGTAAGTTCATTCCCATTTTTTAAAAACAGTATTTTAAATTTTTCTGTGGATTTGGTTTGTTTTGAGCACCATCACCCTGCAAAACCCAAGGGAGCTGTAGGTTGTGTGTAATTGGGTGTGCTTGGAATCTGGCATTTAGCAGCACTAACATTGATAACTGAATGAAATTTCAAATTCAAGTTACGTTTGTGTGAAGACTGGGATGGTTAAAGGCAGAAAGTGAAGCTGCTGTCAGAGGACATGGTCATAATCCTGATGGTTCTGGCCTTCCTCAAAGAATAACTTTAAATTCTGGTTGAATTAGAGTTTATCCAGCTGCTCATTTGGAGGCACCTGTTTTGTTTTTAATACTTTTGAGGTCTCTGGTGTATTATTTGCCCTCAGCCTGGTGCAGCTGATGGAGTTTCTCTGTCCCCAGGTGTATGTTCGGAGGGCCTACATTGCCTACGAGTTAAACAGTGTCCAGCACCGCCAGCTGAAGGACAACACCTGCGTGGTGGAGTTCCAGTTCATGCTGCCCACCTCCCATCCCAACAGGTCAGATCACCTGCCTCTGGAACTGGAGAGTTAGCAGGGGGCTCATTCTGCCCTGGCAAAGAGAACTTGCAGTGGGATTAGTGGAGAAAGGGGTTCATTTAAGCATGATACAGTTTTCATGTGTTTTGTGGTTTTTAGCTTCAGCCTGGGGAGTAACTTACCTCCAGAATCAGTTCTAGCTGAATCCCGAGCCTTCCAAAAGATACAGTTCCAGGCAGAATAATCAGCTAATTGGAATCTTACTGCAGAACAGTCAAACAGTGCCCTTTCTGCCAGCCCTTTCCAGCTGTTTGTGTGGCTCTACTTCTCCTTCCTGGCTTTGCTGGATAAGGTGACATCGTTTGTAGTGCACGACTTTGTGATGGAGCAGACCAAGATGAGAGCTTTGTATAAAATTCTGGGGTTGACACAGCTTGATTTTCAGTCAGTTTAGAATTTCTTGTGACTACAACCAAAAGCATCAACTCTTGCTGCCCAGAGAAGGGTGGCATCTCTAAATCATTTAAAAAACAAGAAAACCTGATTTATCAGAACTTACAGGAACATTGAATCCGAGTGGTTCGGGTTAGAAGGACCTTGAAGCTCACCTCCTTCCAAGCCCCTTCCACTGGAGCAGGTTGTTTCTGGGTGTCTGTGGGGTCAGTCTGTCCACACCAGGAGGGTGTTGGAGCTGACACTGCTTCATTCCCGGCTGGCTCCTGTGTCGCAGTGAGTCCCCTTGGCCGCCGGGTGCCACTGTTGCTCCGTGCCGGGCACCGCGGCCCTTTCTCCCTCCTTTGTCTCCAAATATCTTTCCCCTGATTTTATTTTTGGTGGGGTCCAGTCTCGCTTCATTGCGAATCCATCAGTACCTTTTATGAAATGGTTTTCAGAATCTGGTTTGCTGGAAATGAATGGCTGTCCCCAGCCAGCCCCACCAACCACTCCTGGTACAAATGGGACATGTTTGGGCTCATCTGGTCCCTACATTTCTAGAATATTTGTAAATAATTGCATACTATTTTTAGTGCCCCTTCATAATGCTCTCTTCTCCCCTTCATTCTTCCTCCATTTCTTATCTGCTGGCCTCAGTTACCTTTGTTGCTTGGGGATTTTTGGCCTGCCAGTGCTGGCCACTGCTCTGCTCTGTGCACAGGCTTAATCAGACAAGGTCAGCTGGAAGAGGAGAGCTCCAGGAACAGCTCTTTGTCCTGAAATCTCCTCTTCCCTTACACTGAAGTGCCTGGGACAATGTTCTGAGCTCAGTTCTGCTCCTCAGGCTGCTGGGCGATGGGAAATGCACCATATTCCTTGTGCAGAGGGAAGCAGGGCTGGGAGCAGGTTCAGCTCCTTGGAGGTGCCAGTGATGAATTGGGCTGCTGGTGCTTGGGGCAGCTTCTTTCTCTCCCTCTGGGGCAGCTGGAGGGTGCCCAGGGGGAAGCACAGGGTGCCCAGGGGCTGGTGGTGGCACAGGTGTGTGGGTGTAAGGAGCTCTGAAGCCACACCTGGTGTTAAACCCAGGACATGGAAACCTCACAACTCTGACATTGTCCTGCTCAAGTCTTCTTTGTTGTTCTTGACTATAGTCTGTGTTCATCATGTGCTTTTCTGTATCTTTTGTAGCACAGATTCTTAGGCTGAAAAGCTAAAAATGCATTCCAAGGGCAAACCCCAAAGCCAAAATATCTCAAAATGTCCCTTGAGGCTCTGCAGGGCTGGTGAACCAGGAGCAGATGCCAGAGAGCCCTTAGGAGAGCATTCCCTTTGGGAGTTGCTGTTACATGATGCCACACATTTTTCACCACTTCCTCAGATATTTTTAAACCCCAGTCCCCTTTGTGGCAGATTTCTGTGAACCTTTGAGAGCCCAAATTTTACTGAAGCAAATATTCTCATAAAGAAAACAGCAAACTGATAATGGTTTAAATTCTAATTGGGTTTTAAAATTTATATTTAAATTCTTTGTTATTGGTATTTACCCTGCTATGCCTTTACTTAATTGTGGCAGAAACAATCCCAGTCAGGGATTGATCACAGCTCAGGCTCAGACTTTGTACTTTTGACCATGGAAGGATAGCCATCAGCTGCCCACAGGGAAGCAGAGAGGACAGAAAAGCTGTTAAATCTGCTGACAAAGTCACAGAAGTGCAACCTGCTCCTGGTGGGTTTTGTGGGCAGAAACCGTTTGGGGAATTATTTGTTGAAATGAACAGGAAACGTCCTAATGTAAGAATCCCCACTGAATGGCAAGGGAAAGTCACAGGGAGAAAAATAGCTTCTAATGGGAATCACAGAGGGCTTTATGGATCCATCAGCATTCCTCGTGCCCGGTGCAGGGCAGATGAGGAGTGCAGTGTCACCATCTGGCAGCAAATGGGGTTTGGGAGCCCTCTCCGAGCAGAAATCCAATCTGGAGGCTCGGATCCAAGAGGATCTCTGGGATGCCAATGGCCACACGCTGCAGAGGGGACTGCAGACAAGTGCTGAGAGCCTTGCCTGTGGATAACCTGCCTCGTGCAGCCAGCCAGGGGCCTGGGGAGAGAGGATGGCAGGCAGAAATGAGCCCTGTTCGGAGCCGTGCTTCGCTCCCCGCTGGTTCCGCTGGCCCTGCTGGGCTGGGAAGTGGTGGAATATTGCCTGGTGCTCAGAGAGCTCAGCTGCCTTTGTGAGGATGGCAGCCCAGGTGACAGACACTGAAAGGCCTTTCTGAGGTGTTCATGAAACAGGCCTTGCCTAATCTTAGCTTAAAATCTTCTGTTCAAAGAAACATTGTGTGTGGAGGAGAGGGAATTATAGTGCTTTTTCAACAAAAGTGTTTCTTTCTAATCCCCTCTCCTCTCCTGCTTTCCTACAGCCTTTCTTATGTCTGAAGCTGTAAGGTTTAATTTAAACTGGGACATTGTTGGCTGTAGCCAGCTCTCGGAGCCTGCTGCTGCCCTGCTCCTCCCAGAGCATCCCCTTCTCTCCAGCTCCCCCAGCCAGGGTGTTCAGCTGCTCCCTTGATCCCCCCTTCCCCAGTAACAGATGTGCTGGAGGACCAGGAGGGAAGAACTCGGAGGTAAATGTGCTCCCCCAGAACAGATCCCTGTTTTTCTCAGAGCTGGATGTGCCCCCTGTGTCAGATGCTGAGGCAGGTGCTGACAAGGTGACTTAGAGGTGCTGGATATATCCCAATTTTGGGGTGTGGCAGGGATAGCCCAGGGCTCTGCCTTCTGCTTTGTTGAGCCCCAGAGGAAACTGAAACACAACCCAGCCTGTTTTGGTCCCTGCTGCCTCAGCCATGCCTTCCCAACCCCTCTGGGCACTGAGCCCACACCTTCCCTCTGTCCCCTGGAACATCCCCAGCTGCCACACTTGGCCTTGAGATGTCCTGAGGGATCTTGGACCAGGATGGAAGGAGAAAGTGAGGAAGGGTTTAGCACTGCAGATGAAGTTTTGATAATGAGTCTGCTTAGCTGGAAGGCAAGTGTGACTTTGGGGACTGGACGAACCAGATGTCTGATGCCAGCACGCCCTGCTTGCCTCTGGAGCTGGGAATGCACATGCTCAACAAACGTGGACATAGAGGCAAAGGCCTTGTCTGGGTTGAATTCCTTCTTGGGACTGCATCCTGTTGTCTGTGCTGCTTCCAAGGGTGGAATTCAAGCCTAGGCATGAGTTGCTCTGTATTTCATCAAACCATAGAATGGCCTGGGGCGGAAGGGACCTTAAAGCTCATCTCATTCCACCCCTGCAATGGACAGGGACACCTTCCACTAGACCAGGTTGCTCAGAGCCCCATCCAAGGGTATTTCCATCAGTGTAAATGTCTCAACTATCTTGTGCTTGGTTTTTTTGCCTGGAATCTCCTCTCTCTGTGCTTGTGGATGTTTGTTCATGCCCTCCTTGGACTTTGGTGTTGCTGATTTCAAGGCTTAAGAGTGGTGCATGATCTCTCCTTTGCTGTCTCCTGATGTTTTATCATCTATGGGGTATTTTGGTTGTTCCTTTTTGTCAGCCTCTTCATTAGCTTACAGGTAGAAACCATTTGGAAGGGTGAAAGCCAGGTTGAATATCCCTGGTCCCCAAACAGTGCTTTTTTTAAGAACCCCAAACTCACACTTAGAGCAGTGTGTAGGGGTTTCCTCTCCATTTTACAATGATCTGCTCATAAAATTTGTATTTCTGACAAAGTGAAAGCATTTTCTGTGGACTAGTTGCTGAAACAGCCTCTGGCATCAGTCCTTGGATGCCAGGAGAGACCCAGCCGTGCTGCTGTGGGCTCTGACCCTACCTGGAGCCCCAAAGGGATAACTTATGTGGTGTCAGGCAGCCTGTGGTCCCTTCCTTGTGGTGAGAGTGGTTTGTATAGGGAGGGAGGAGGGGAGAATGATTCCAGGACACCTGTAAATCCCTGCAGCTCTGTGCTGAGGTTTGATGTTAATTAGGCAGCAGGCAGCAGTAATGTGCTGCCGTTCCCTTGGCTTGCCTGCCTCGAAAAGGGCAAAATCTTCCAGCAGAGCAAAGAAGGGGCTGTGGAAGGGGCAGCAAACTGAATGGAACGACGATAATTTTATGCAAATTGGACTTCTGTAGCAGATTCAGCTTGGCTGAATCACAGAGGGAGCAGAAGAATAAGGGAAGAAAGAGGGAGAGGAAAAACCCAATCAAAATATATGGTTTGAGGCATGTTTCAGAACCTTCTGGTTAGATTCTTCTACAGAAATGAAGAAACATAAGAGGAATGGCACTGGTCAGAGCCAGTGGAATTGCTCTTTCTCCTGTGGTACTGCTGTTAATAACTACAAGTGGGTTATTGAGCCAACCTCTGCTGATTCTGCTTTGCTGCCTCATTTCCAAAGCTTTGCCCTGCGCCGGCGCTCGCTCGCAGCTGGAGCTTTGCACACATGGCCATGGTGTGGGGGGAGAGCTCCTGTTTGACACAGAAAGAGGGAAAGATGAGGAGGAGGGGGCGAGGGGAACCCAATTCAGAGTCACCCGGAGGTGCAGGGGGTGCGGGAGCAATGGGGATGGCGGAGCTGGCACTGGGCTGGAGCAGATCCTTTCTGAGATCGGCGTTCCTGGATCAGGAAGGACCCTTTTGGGAGCTGAGGAGGGATCAGGAGAAGGGCTGGGGCTGGTGTGGAGGGCAGGGTGTGAGGCTGTGGGTGACATTGCTGGGGCCTGCTGCGGCTGGCGGCCCTGACGTGGCCCTGGGTACAAGGGCTGGGCCTGGCATGGAACCAGGGCATGGTTTGGGTTGAAAAGGACCTCAAAGCCCATCTCATCCCACCCCTGCCATGGGCAGGGACACCTCCCACCATCCCAGGCTGCTCCAGCCCCATCCAGCCTAGCCTTGGGCACTGCCAGGGATCCAGGGGCAGCCACAGCTGCTCTGGGCACCCTGTGCCAGGCCTGCCCACCCTCACAGGGAGGAATTCCTTCCTGACATCCCATTTAAACCTGCTCCCTTTCAGTTCCAATCCACTCCTCCTTGTCTTGTTTTCCTCCTTGTTTCCCTCCTCGCTGTTTCTGCCCCAGCCTCCTCAGCCCCGTGTGGAGTGCCAGGAGGCCGTGCCCGCAGCACAGCGCCAGGGTGCCCTTTCTGAGCCTCAACTGAACATTTGTTACGATGGTTTTTTTTATCCCTCTCTTTGCTGAAAGCCTTCCAGGGACTTCTACAGGAGCGTTCCTGCTGGGGGTAGGAACTGCCAGTCCTCTCCAGACTATTTTTTCCTGACTGAAGTAGATCACATGCAGCTTTCCCACTCTTTGCCAAGCTCAAAAAATAGTCCTGACCCCCTGCGGGCTCGAGGCCCATTCTGTCCTGACCACAGACTCTGCAGCACAGGGGCTGTCCCCACAACCCTCCCAAAAATTAAATACTTGTGTTATTTACCATAACAGATAGGTTTTTTAGGTTGGTTTTTTTTTTTTGCCCCCCATATGGCTTAAATGGGAATTTTTTTGTGCCTCTACCAATAATGCACCCAACACATCCCCTTGTGGTGAACGTGACTCTGCTGTGGCCAAACCAGTTTGGGGACAAGAGCAGGGCAGGCAGGGTGCTGAACAGTGTGACCATGGAACATGCTGGTCATTGAGCACTGGGGCTTCATGCTCAGTAACTTTGGGGTCTTGCCTGTGGTCTAGAGTCAAAAAACTCTGTGGTTTGATCTCCTGAAGGGAAGGGGGCGAAAGTCCACTCACATGTTCCTCAAAGCTCTCCTTTCCATCTTTGAGTCCTTGCTGATCCCTTTGCACAAGCCTCCTGTGTGCAAGGACTTTTTTTTTTATTCAGTCTTTGCTGTTTTGCATGTCAGATCCCAGCACTTTTTCCATCTTGCATGGAGCACTCTCCTGGCTGTTCCTGGTGTGGGCTGGGCAGTGCCGCTGTTCTACTGCTGTGAAAATGTGCCCCTCACTCCTCTCTGCCTTGTGTGCATCACTAAGCCCTGGTCTGCATGCAAATATGGGGGGAGATGGACTGATATTACAAAAGAATTGGTAAAGCTTTCATGACATTAGCTTTAAGTTTGTTCTTTTTAGCCTTAAGGTTGTTCTTTTTAGTGCTGAATGCTGAAAATGCAACGTATTCCGTGGTGCTGTGTGTGTTTGCTTTGTTCCTGCATTGTGGGAGCCTGTGCGTGGGCTGCTGCTTAGCCTGGAGGGTTGGCACTGAGGATTTGGCTTGTTTTCCTGAACCTGTTGCAGTTTTCCTGTGTGAGATGGTCTTTTTTGAAATTTTTTTTTTTGCATCTCTGCTGTTTGCTGTTCTGTCAGGGAGAGCAAGCTCCCCTCTGGCCTGGCTTTGCGCTTGGCGCGTGCTAAGGGCTTGAAGTGGGGATGATCAAAGGTGAAGGGAGCGTGGGGGTCCCTTGTGAATGCCAGGTGTTTTCCTGGGATATTTCATCATTTCCACATTCTCTGCACGGCCTGGCTGTGCCCCTGGCAAGCAAAGTCAGGCGGGGGGTGCCTCCCCAGGGCCCTGGCAGGGAGCTGTCCCTGGCAGCTGACAAATTTGGGAGAGTCCATGGTAAACATGTTGCTGGTCTGTGCATCAGCTCGATGATGGTTCTTTATGATGGCTTTCACTAACCAGTCTGTGACTAACTGTGGTTGTTTGATTACAGAGGGAACATCCCCACGCTAAACAGGTACGGTACTCGTCATCTTTTCAAATTTCAAAAGCCAGACTAGAAAGAAGTAGCCTAATCCTTAATGTTTTAACATGTTTTGTTGTAGTGCCCTTCTCTTTACTTGGGAACCTCTCAACCATAACTCTTCCTTTTCCTTCCCTTTTCCTCTCCCTTTGTCTAAAACATGTTTTCAGCTTTTCTTTAAAAAAAAAATAAAATTCTTTGCATGCGGCAGTCTTTGAAATTGAATTTGCTGGGTGACTCAGCTCATCTGCAGTATGGTACACAGCAAAGTGCTGTTTTAGGGTCCTTTTTCACACTGGATTCCCAGTGCTGACCCTCTGGCAGGGTGACCTCAAGGCAGTTCCTCCCAGCCCAACCTGTTGCTACCCTGGTTTCTTGTCCATAGCTTAGAATTTGTCGAGGCTGTTTCACCTCCCTCACACCATAGATGAATCTACATCTCAAACAGCTGACAGCATGTTTTGTTGTGGTTTGGACGCTAATTTTTCCTCCTGTGTCTCAGCTGAAAAGTATTTCTTGTTTTAAATAATACATGAAAAATGTCTGCTGTCTTTTTGTTCAGTTTCTGTTCTGTGATAGTTTTTGTATTAGTTGTAAGAAATGTACACCAAGGCATGTCCTGAAAAATTCCTCTCTTTCAAATCGTGAATACCTATTATTTATTACTGCTTACAAGCCTATTTAGGGAAAAATAGTAAAAATGGGCTTGGAAGTCTCACGGCTCTTAATCAGAGATAAATTGTGGAAACAGAGAGTGGCTTTAAGCACGGAGAGCTATTAATCACACTGATGATACTTTAGACTTGTTAACACTGTACTCAGGGCCCTACCACAGTGGGTTTGGTGTGTGGAAAGGAAGAAATCTCAGCAAGGCTGGGAAGTGGCTGTGGCAGGGGTGCAGCTCAGAAATTAGTGCTCATTATTGCAGAGAAGGCAAACCCCAGCTGTGGTCACCAGAGAAAGGTCCCAGCTAACTGTGTGCTTTTCCTCACTGTGTGAGAAACTTCCTCTGCCCATCTTGACCACGGCATTGTGAGTCTTTAAAAAAACATAAAAATCACAGAATCACTGAGGTCGGAAAAGACCTCCAAGACCATTGAGTCCAACCTGTGGCTGATCCCCACCTTGTCACCCAGCCCAGAGCACTGAGTGCCAAGTTCAGCTGTTTTCTTGCACAGGAAGGGTAGGAATATGAGTGTGAGACTCAGTAAAGAATTTTGGAGATGTTCTCATACCACACTGCATTTGAGGAGTGCAAATTATAGTTGTGATCAGAAAAATCATGGGATCAATTAAGATAATACAGCATGGTGTGCTTGAGCCTAATTTGTAAAAATATACTGAATCTTTCAAGTGTCAAATCTTTAGAATTGGTGCTGTTTGAATCATATTCCACCTGTAAAGCAAAACGTGAAGACAGGAGGAAAAATTAGTTCAGCTTTGCATAGTCAGAATTCTCCTGTCATCTCAAGAAATACCTGTTTTAAGGGATTGTAAGGTTATTTGCTGACTCTCAGTGTTCCTGTACATTGAGCCAACATCCAGGTAAGGGCATTGGCAGCACCAGAGGCGTGGCAGGGGCTCTGGAGAAGGCTGAGAAATCCAACATTTCTGTCGGATGCGCAGCCACGCTCCAGCCGCTCAGAGCACGCGCTCAAACCCGCTCCCAGCGCTGTCCCTCCCCTCCCCTGTCCCTGCTGACTGTGCTCTTGTTGACTTGCTGTCTAGAATGTCCTTCTCTTCCAACCTCAATCACTATGGGATGGTGCACGTGGCCAGCGTCAGTGACGTGCTGCTGGACAACTCCTTCACGCCGCCGTGCCAGCGCATGGGCGGCATGGTCTCCTTCCGCACCTTCGAGGACTTTGTCAGGTGCGTGGCCAGGGCGTTGCAGGGATGTGTCCCTCACCAGGGCCAGAGCAACAGCAAAGACTCTGTTCTCAGAATCATCAGAAGGCTATTTCTTTTATTCATGCAAAGGCAAAAGCTAAAGCAAAAGCAAAAAGCAAAGAGAGAGATCTCCTCCTCTCGGGATCCGTGCAGTGAGTCTCTGTGCGGAGTTGTGTGTGTAAAAATGCAAGGTACAGTTTTTTTTCCATTGGCCAAAGGAAACATCCCTTTCAAAACACATTTTCAAAACATCAGTAACAAGCAAGAATCTTTACATCTTTCTGCCTGGGAAAAATTATCCACAGGCTCTCTGACTGACCTTGACGCTATAAGAATCTCTCCCAGACAGAAGTGTCTGAAAAATCTTCCAGGCATTTCCATGGCCAGGGTTGGGCTTGGTTCTGTGGCCACCTCCCCACCTGGACCCTGACAGAGCTGGGCAAAAGCTTTGCCAGGTCTAAAGTTGGGTTTAGGCTGGTCCTGAGCGTGTTTCCCTGCTGGGATCCCTGTGTGTGTCTCCTTGGGCTGACGGCAGCCTCGGGATGCTCTAGGAGCAGTTTGCAGCCAGAGGGATCAGCACCCCAGATTCCTGCTGGTTGGAGACCATTTGGGAACATGCTGATTGCTCCTAATGCACAGTGGATGTGTGTGGGGGGAGTTCTTGATGCTTCCAACCTTTTGGGATGGGCAAACCCCCCAGCAGAGCCCTCAGCCTGCACCCAGGATGTCTCCGACAAATTTCGGACGGTCCCAACTCTGGTTTGAGGAATTGCCTCCTCACCTTTGAGCCCGGCAAGGGAAGGAGCCCTTGGCTGCCAGGACTGGTGGGTTCAGTGCTGGGTGCTCCATGTGCTGGCAGCAGTGTGGTGGTGACTGGTCCCTCCCTGGTGTGTTCCAGGATCTTTGATGAAGTCATGGGATGCTTCTGCGACTCTCCCCCGCAGAGCCCAACGTTCCCCGAGGCCGGCCACGCTTCCCTCTACGATGAAGACAAGGTAGGGTGGGTTTTTTTTCTGGAAGGTACTCTGAGGCTGGAAGCAGGGCTGAGGCCAGCTGCTCCTCCTTGGCTGGAGTGCTGGAGTTAGGAGCTTTGTGGATTTATGGCTGTGATTTGCTTGCTTGTTCCACAGCAGGTGACTCGGCATAGGCGTCCGCTTCCCAGCTCCCTTCTAAAACTACAGCTCAGCCTCTTGCTCTCCATGTAAATTTAGTTTATGGCTGTTAGCATCAGCAGAATTACTGGATCCACAGCAGCGTAACTGAGAGTTTAAACCCATCATTAAGTCTCCAGACCTGCTCTGTGCACCAGGATGTTGAGCTGCATCTTCAGCCACCTTAGTCCTATGTCTGACTCGCTGTGTTTCCGGTCTTAAACCCTTCCCAGTCACCTTAAATCCTGATTCTTCCCTCTGTTCGACCTCTTGGAACTGGTTTTAGGAGGGAAAGCTGAGTGGAGCTGCTCAGTTTTTGCAGTGATGTGGAGAACATGTGCAGAGGAAGCAGGTGGTCCCTAATCCGTGGGGATGAAAGTCCATTTGCTTTTAGAGACACAGGTAGCTGCTCCACAAGAGTGGGAGGCTCTGCTGGAATATTGTCTGTGTCCAAAACAGGGCTTTGTTTTCCACTGATCACTGATCCTGATGTGTGTTAGCACTGTAGCCTTTTCCAGAATATTCCTGTCAACCTTAATGTCCTCAGATCCCTCTTTACATCCCCATCACCTCACCAAGGTAATCTCCTGTCCAGACTCAGTTTTTCCCAGCTAACCACAAGCTCCTAAATTTGTAATTGCATTTGTAATTGCTGGGAGCTCTAATGGAATTGATGTTTCCACATTATTTCGTGTTGTTTTAGATATGAAAACTCACATTGTTTTGCCCCTACACTTTGAGTTTGATTGATTTAATTACTTTTCTTGATGCCAAAGTCCTCTACTGTCCTTGTGCTGCATCTGGTAAAGAGAGGCCCTGACCCTGCCTCCTGTCTGATCCTCAGACTTGGATTCTCCAAAGTAAGAAGCTCCTGCTTGATGTTTGTGGGCACTGACTTCCGTGAAGTTGCAGATTTCTGAGGCTGTTTGGTCAAGGATTTCCCTCACAGCTTTCCCTGGTGCTCCGCCGAGGTCATTTCCCCCAGGGCATCTCTGCTTTAAAGCTAGGTTTAGGGAGCCTGTTCTGAGGACTGGCAGGAGTTAAGTTGCTAACTGTGTGACTGAACATCCCCCTGTCCTTGCAGAGTGCCCGGGAGGAGCCCATCCACATCCTCAACGTGGCCATCAAAACCGACAGCGACGTCGATGACGACAGCCTGGCTGCCATGTTCAGGGAGTTCACCCAGAGCAAGGTGAGGTCTCTGCAGCCTCCCTCTGCATCTCTGTGGTTCTGCAGCTTGGGAAAAGTCTTGTTTGTTCCTTAGGTTTGGGGGTTTTTGTTTGATTTCAAAACAAAGAGATGTAACAGTTACATCCTTAATTTACCCAATTCAAAGCTTTCCCGTTTCTTTGACTGGATATAGCTGCACCTTTCTGAAGGCACCAGGTCATTGTTTCTCCTTCTAATCTGTCAGGTCAGGACTTCTTCCCTTTAAGTTTTGATGGGATGAAAGAGTTGGAAGGTTTTAAACCTTCAGTAACTGTCTCCAGATGCTCTGAAAAAATATGGTCTGTCCCTTTCCCTGGTGGTAAAGTTAATGTATGAGTAACAGAACCATGCAAAATGGCATTAAAATGTCCTGTATTTGTATATCATCATAGTCTTAATGCCATTAAAATTTATTGTCCTTGTTTGCATGCTGGAGCATCCCCCTTATGAGATATTCCTGGCACGAGGTGGAATTATTTGGTGTTCTGTTGCTCCTTCCTAAGTGTGGGAGAGTCCCAAATGTTAGTGCTGGCTCAGCTGTGAGACAGCCTGGGTTGGGAACAGCCTCTTTGTGTCCACTCTGGGCTCTGCCTGCACCTGCTTTCCTGGAGGTGTGAAGACCTCCACCAGCTTGTGGAGCTGAACATCCCACCAGGAACTGGGATTCCTGGTGCTGCACTGGTTTTGGGAGCACCTCCAACTTCTCAGGGTGGGAGGTGAGAACATATCCTGCAGAAACGAGGTGTTCCAAAATGGGAATGGCATCCACGTGGCTTCAGCAGCTTCCTGTCTCTTTAAACAAGGAAAACAATCAAATCTAAGAATTAAAACTAGTTCTACTTTTCATCTGCTTGATCATGCTCCAGGCATTTTATGGGAGGGGATAAAAGGAAAGAAATAAAATATATTAAAAAAAAAAAAATCCAAAACCACATTAAACTATCAAATAGGTTGATCCAAATTGTCCAAATAATCTTCTAGTCCCAGCATGTTGTGTGTGGTTTTTTTAATAGAAATTAGGATCATATACTTGTAAATGACTTGTGGAGGAGATTGAGGCAGTCAGTGGAAATGGAGTTTCTCCAGGTGCTGATGGCTAATCGCTCTGTAATAGCTGTGGCCTTGCTGGGAGACCCACATTATTACCATGTAATCAGAATCCTGTTGCTCTGCTGTTATTGTCTGCCACTTGTGGAATTTTAAAAGCAATAACAATTTTTGCTTTTTAAATCATGGCATTATTAAAGTTATTTTCTTCCTCTTGCCATGAATATAGTCACTGCTGCTCATTTTCAAAGGGCTTAACCTTAGTGAAACATCACAGTCTGTGCCGAGAGGGGCTGGTTTGTTCCTGCTTGAGCTGAGTTGTTGTTCCTTTTTGTGTTCTTTGCTTTTAAATTGGAAAAGGGAGGAGGAGGGAAAAAAGTTTGAAGAAGAGGAGAATTACGAGATCTTAACACTTCAAAGGAACAGTGGTGATGGCAGAACTCCTGTGAGAGGTGGCTTAGGGGAATTTGGGGAAGAAGCAACCAGAATGGATATTCTCTGATCTGCTTGAAAAAAGTAACTGACACCTGACACGTGTTGCCTTTGCAGCATAGAATCTTGGAATCTCAGGATGGTTTGGGTTGGAAGGGACATGAAGGCCCTACCTGACCTCCCTTCTAATTGGGATCCCATCCTTTGTCTATATAATTCCTGTCATGTTCATCTCTGCCCATACAAAAAGCCTCTCTCCCTTCTGTTTTAATGCCCTTAAAGTACTGGTAGGTGACAAAGAGGCTCCCCCAAAGCCTTCTCCAGGCTGGGAGCCTGGATGTGTCCTTGAGACTGGGTTATCCATGAGCTGGTATGAGCTGCATGCTTCCGTGGGTTAGTTCTTTAAAACTCATTTTCCATCATTTTCCATGACCTCACCACATCCACGCTGCACTCCCTTCCAGAAGCAGCCTTGGCAAATGAAGAAGGACATTTCCTGCAGGATTTGGGTGTGACTCTTCTCATTCCTGCTTAGCCAGGCTCAGCTGGAACTCACTGTTCTGTCCTTCAGCTCTTTACCTGCTCGGGTGTAAGGATTGGGGTATTTATGCTGCTAAAGGAGCAGCAGGTGGGAAATCCTCCCTCTGAGGAGGCTGAAGTGGAGAGGGAACTCAGAGGCAGAAGGATCTGCAGAACTTTTTCATTTCACAGAGGAGTTCAGTGTTTTTAGTTTGTTCTGTTTCTGCCAGTCCAGTCACCTGTTTCCCTCGTTGTTCTTACAGAAATCAGTCCTGATTGAACACGGCATTCGGAGGCTGACTTTCCTTGTAGCACAAAAGGTATTTCAACATCTCTCCTGGTGCTTAGAACTCTTTGTTTTCTAGCTCATTATACCATTGGCATCTGACATGTTTTTTCCCCCAATTAAATGCTGCATTTACTGTATTTAGTTCTCTCTTCACTGTTTTTGTCTTCTAAAACTTGAGATGGTTCTCAAGAATTCGCTTAAGAAAATTAATTTACAATTGTAAACAATCTTGGCTCCTCTTGTATTCTTGAATTAATTAATTTTTGATTTTAATCCTAATTGCTAGCTGTCTTCTGCTTTTTTTTTTTCTTCCCATGGATGTATGTTTCGTTTGTAAGGACTTCAGGAAACAGGTCAACTATGAGGTGGATCAGAGATTCCATGTAAGTAAAAAGGGCCTGGAGCACTGTGGCATTCCTGATGTGAGGCCAGGAGACATGCAGGGGGCTCTGGGCTTCTCATTTGGATCTCAGGCAGGCATTGAATGCCCACATTGGTGCCAAAGTGAAGTGTTGAAGTGTTTATTTGAACATCTGGCTGCAAACCCAGTGGTATTCAGAGGGGCCACTGAGGTTCTGAGTCTCTCTCGTTACCTGGCTGAGCTCAGGAAGCCACATTAATAAAGATTTCTGTGTGTTTCAGTGTTGTCTTCTGTTCTAAAGTGCAATTATCAGTGCAACCTTTGTATTATGTAGCGTGGTGATTTCTTTCTATTTTGGAATAACTTGGAGCAGTCACTGGAGGGACTTGCTGGACTTTGCAGAGTGGTTTTGTGATGTGGGAAATGTTTGATGCTCTTACTGCTGAGAATTACTCCTTTCCCCAGGGCTTGGGCATCAGTGAGGGCTGGTTTAGGTGGCCCTGTAAGACATAAACCAGATTTTTATCTCTTGGGTATTTTCTTTTCAATTCTGGAAGTTATTAGGAGCCTTTGAAGTGCAAGAAAATCATCCTGTGCTCTACACAGCTGGTCTAGGAAGGGTTATGAAGGGAAAACAAGTTTATAAATCAGCAAAAATAGTGTTTGAACCTGCGTGGGAGTCACCACTTGGGAATTGTTGCTCACAGTACAGGCACAGAGGTGTCAGTCACTGGCTTAGGTAGGGAACTGGATTCTGTGGAGAGTTTTTTGGGACCTTTAGTAAGAAAATCCAGACTTTAGATTTAAAACAGGAAGTTTTAGAGAACAGAATGGGTGTTGGGGCAATGAAAAGTCAGAGTTGCAGAGTAAGTGCTGTGGGATGTGTCAGAGGTCAGAAAGGAGGCACAGAACAGAAGGAATCACCCCCACGCTCTCCCTGGCTCCTCAGTGTGCTGTGTCATCTGGCTGCAAAGTTTGTGGAGCACCTCTGGGAGCTGCTCTGTCACTCTTTATTACTGTCTCCTATCCCAGCCCTTCATTACTGGACCAACTATTAACTTAGCCAGGGCCTGGGCTTGGGTTTGTTTTTGTTTTAATTACAGTCTATATAATTAGTTCCCAGCATGTTGAGGTAATAGAGAGTTGCTCCAGCAAGCTTCCAATTTCCTCATCTCATTAGGTTTTTAACGTGATTATTAGTATAATAATCAACTATGATGATTTCTGGTGTAGCTTTTCGCATTCTGCGGTTTGCAGGGTGTCTTGATTGGCTAATTTAGGCAAATTATTTTGATTGTCTTGATGATGGTTGGTTGATTAGAACACAGCAGGGGTATAATTCTTCTGCCTAGGAAATGGAGCACTCTTTTGGATTTTGGTACCAGAGCACTGAGGATTTTTGTGTGTGTGCACATCTAATTACGATATTTGCCCACCACACCAGCGAGATGCCTTGGAAGCAATTCCATTAGTGATGGGATGAGCATGGAGGTGGTGGGAGAAGCTGGCAGCACGCAGAGGAGGACAGGTAGGAGGGATTGGGAGAACTGAGAAAACATGGAAGAGGCTGTTTCTTAGATGATGCTCACAGACAATGAGTGCTCAGGGTGAGCCTGAGTTTTCAGGCAGCATTTCTTGTACCACCCGTTATTTTGGAAGATATTCCAGGCAAACTCAAGTTATTTTGCTCGACTGAGAGTCGTCAGGCGAGGTTTGGGGACAGTTTTGCTTAGGAGGGAAGGAAGATGATTGACTAGAATAGTACTTTTAGCCCTAAAATCTCTGGTGCTCAGTGGTGGCTTATACAGAGCTGCTGGCTCTGGCTGGGATTGTTCATTTTTCGTGGATAATGAAATGTAAGCCAGAAATTCAGTGACTCCAGGTCAGATTCCCTGTTTTTTGCTTAGTAAGAGTTCTGGCCACTTGTGTGTGTCCCTTGAGGTCACCTTCAGCACAGGCACAGTTCTCGTGTGGTGCCAAGCACTGACCGAAGCTCCTCTGCCCAGTAAAAGTGTAATTCCAGAGGAGTGGGTGGATTTGCCTGGATGGAACTGCAGGGACAGGATGCTCTCTAGGCTTTCTCTCTTCCTCTAAGACTTGTACAATATTTCAAAAAACTCTCAAGGCCCTGCCAGTGTTTTATCTATGCAACAGAAAACTGGAGAAACCGAGTGGTATTTGAGGGACTTCTGTAATGTTTTTGCTGTTCCATACAGGAGAATAAAGTTACTTGATTACAACTCCCAGTTTGCCTTGGGAAGAGAGTATTTCTGGCAGTAATGGTATGAAAGGAGCTGTAGAATAAGATCATTGTTCTGCATCTGCATCCTTACCAGAGTGTTCACATCACTCCAAACATTTCCACAGGAAACTTAATCAGAACTAGAAAAGGTTTCCCACTTCTGTCTGGGCACTTCCATGTTGTTGTCTGTTAATAACTGACAATAATATTCTAAAGCAAATCAAGTAGCCTCTGTTGCATTAGTGAGGGCAGGTTTAAGCTACCTCTGCTGTCTTCTTGAGGGTGACTTGATTTTCTACCAACCATTTGGGATGTTGAAAAAGTAGCTGGGAGCAACTTCTGTCACCTCCTGTGCTGTGGTGCTGCCCCAGCAGTGGCCTGAGGGCGCTCTGGGGACATCAATGCTTACTGTGGGAGGACTAACGCTGTTGTTTTTATTTTCAAACAGAGGGAATTCCCAAAGTTCTTCACGTTCCGTGCTCGGGATAAGGTGAGTTGGATATTCTTGATACTTCTCTCCAAGTGTTGGCTTTATCCTTCTTTCATGCAGCTGCTCCTTGGAAGCAGGGCAGTGATTCACTACTCCAGATCAGACCAAATCTTCTGGTTTCTGTGGAAGAGAGAGTTTTTTGAGGGGGGTTAATTGGAGAACTTGCTGTCCTGCAGTTTGTATTATGCTCTCAGCACTTGAGCAATTTCACAGCTCCCTGTGCCAGCGACTGCGTGAGAAGTCTGGGTTGGATTAATTTGAATTTCTTGGGTTTGAATTAAGCATGAAATTTCAAAAGGGGTGCTGTGGAGTTCTTACCCTCGGTGTTTCACCTTTTCAATCCACTCCCTCCCCACCCTTTGCTGTGTCTGTGCAGTTTGAGGAGGACAGGATTTACCGGCACCTGGAGCCAGCCCTGGCCTTCCAGCTGGAGCTGAACCGCATGAGGAACTTCGACCTCACAGCCATCCCCTGTGCCAACCACAAAATGCATCTGTACCTGGGGGCAGCCAAGGTGGAGGTGGGCACAGAGGTGACAGACTACAGGTTCTTCGTGAGGGCCATCATACGGCACTCGGACCTGGTGACCAAGGTGAGTTTGTCCTTTTCCAAGGCTTTGCATGAAGCCCTGGGTCATCCTAGGGAGCTGCAGGATCCAAAATGGGTTGTTCCCTGTGTGGAGTGCTGGGGGTTGTGCCCTCTCCTTGCTGGTGCTGCTCTGCAGAGCCATCCCTTTGAAATCCTGGCATTCTTGTGTTCCGGGGAGATTTTTTCAGGGGCTGAAGAGGAGAGTCAGAAATCCTGAGATTTTGAGGCAACAGTGGCTTGCCCTGTTTGGTTTCAGATTTACTGTGAGTTAAAGGAGGGCACAGGGTAGCCAGGTGTGGCATCCAGGCACTGGGAGCACTGGCTCTGTGCTGGGGATGGATCCACTCCAGGGCCGCATGTCCTGTGACACTGGTGGCTTCTGTTCCCTCCATCACGTCCTCCTGCAGTTTTCCAACCTGTGCTTTGTGAGTAAAAAGTCAATGTTTTGTTGGCAATCTCTGGCAGGAAGCCTCCTTTGAGTACCTGCAAAACGAGGGAGAGCGTTTGCTGCTGGAGGCCATGGACGAGCTGGAGGTGGCCTTCAACAACACCAACGTGCGCACAGACTGCAACCACATCTTCCTCAACTTCGTGCCCACCGTCATCATGGACCCCTCCAAGGTGGGAGCTCCTCCCCAGCTCGGGGCTGCTTGTCTTTCCAGGGCTTCACTTGTCAGAATTAAATGGCCTTTTGTTCACAGAATCATGAAATGGTTTGGNCTAAGTGGCCTTTTGTTCACAGAATCCCAGAATCATGAAATGGTTTGGGGTGGAAGGGACTTCAAAGCTCATCCTATTCCAACCCCGACACCTTCCCTTATCCCAGGCTGCTCCAAGCCGTGTCCAGCCTGGCCTTGGATGCTTCCAGGGATCCAGGGGCAGCCACAGTTTTGCCAGAGTCTCCCCACCCTCCCAGGGAAGAACTCCTTCCCAAAATCCCATCCATGGAAGCCCTCTAGCAGTTTAAAGCCATTTTGTTGTGCAGCTCAGCTCCTCTGTGTAAACTGAGGGACAATGATTAGAAATATGTTCAAATGTGTTTGAAACAAAACCTATTTTTTCTTTGTGTGTTTGAGATAAACAGTTTTAATAAGGGAGCAGATGTAAATGCTCCTCTGTTTATTACAAAAGTCCAGATCCCATCCAAATAAAACATGAGATAAATTAGGAGCTTAAAAAGAATCTGTAAATTCAGCTACAAAAGTGCCTCATTTTCAGTCTCTGATACAAAACCACAGAGATCAACGTTATAAATAAATGAACATTAAGCTTTGTAGATGCACAAATGAAAGTGTTCAGGCATAAAGGATGTTTGTGGTTAGCAGAATCACCACAAAGCAAATCCCAAGCCCAGGCTGAATTTAGCTGGAAATCAGCATTCAGTTCATGGGTACCCAAAGATGAGAGCTGACCTTTCCTGAGGAGAACAACCGAAAGTTTAAAAAGATGAATTGGGTATCAAAATAACTCTCTCTTGCTTGCTGACTTTTAAATCATGATTAAAAATTGGTGGCTTAAATCGCTTTTGAATGAACCTTTCCTGGTGCGTCCAGAGCTGTTGGTTCCCAGCAAGTTCAGAAGAAGCTGGAATATTCATCCCTGGAAGTTGAACTGCCCTCAGATACATACCATGACTTTTCCTTGAGCTGCTGTACGAAAGAGACTTTTTTTTGGGAAAAATGTTTAAGCCAGCCTGTATAAATTGCCTTCTTTTAATATGCACCTTGCCCACAGTAGTATTTTATAAAGTTTAATAGAAGAGCAGAAGGCCCAGCTCCAAGTGGTAATTGCTTTGTTGATTTAAAGCTCCGTGCAGGCAGTGAAATGTGATTATTGTGCATACAAGGGCTACAGAGCTGCTTGCCAAGGGTTTGGCTTCCCTGCATTCCGTAGCTGCCAGGTGTGAGAGATGTCTGTGCAGGCAGGCAGGAGAAGGGGAGGCAGAGGGTCTCTGTGCTGGGGTGGGGTGGTTGGACTTGATGATCTTCGAGATCTTTTCCAACTTCTGGATTCTGTGATTCCATGTGCCGTGAGGAAACAGGGCTGTGAACCCAGCACTGTCCCACTACATCAGTGGTCCCCAGGTGGAGTTCCTGCCTGTCTCAAGCCTTAGGATGAGGAGGGACAGGTCACCAAGGTCCTGTAACTGCACTGGGCACGTGCTGATGTGTGATGCTTCCTCGTCACCTTGGAGCAGTGGGATGGAGGGAACACGGAGCAGTGGACGCATCTGCAAAGAACCCTGGAATGGTTTGGGTTGGAAAGACCTGAAAGCTGAGCTCACTGCACCCCTGGCATGCTGCTCACGGTGCTCAGTGCCCGCTGAGGTTCCCCTTTCCCCCCGTTGCAGATCGAGGAGTCTGTGCGCTCCATGGTGATGCGCTACGGCAGCCGCCTCTGGAAGCTGCGGGTGCTGCAGGCCGAGGTGAAGATCAACATCCGCCTGACGCCCACGGGAAAGGCAATTCCCATCCGGCTCTTCCTCACCAACGAGTCAGGATACTACCTGGACATCAGCCTGTACAAGGAGGTGACAGACTCCAGGACAGGACAGGTGCGTCCCTATGGATCCGGGCTTGGGGAAGGGGACATGTTTTACCTGGTGGAGCTCTTGTGTGGTTTGTGGTGTTTCCAGGTAATCACAGAGTGGGTTGGGTTGGATTGGAAGGGACCTTAAAGCTCATCCCATTCCAACCCCCTGACCTGGGCACGGAGACCTTCCCCTAGACCAGGTTGCTCCAAACCCAATAATACATTTTAATGTACCACAAAATTGCCGTTCAACTTTACATTCTCCTTCTTTTGGCTAGGATAAACTTGAAGCAGCAGATGTGAAAATGTGATCAGTTAAGTCAGTCGAGTCTTCTGGTTGTTTTGCACGTGCCCTCAGTCATTTGGGCAGCTGTTTTCCCAAGGAGTTTTCCTCAGAGTGCTCAAAAAAAGTACTAGAGAAGGAATTGCTGCTGCTGCTGCTCATCCTGTAGGCTGTCATAAAAAATATTATTAATTATACATTTCCCTGAGTAGATAGGAAAAAAAAAAAATCTGTGAACTTGTCCTTTAAATTCTAAAGATATAAGGAATGACCTGGGTAGGATGATGTGAAATTATGGAAGGTGCTTTTTTATCATTTTTATGAAGGGTAATGGGCTCTTTTGTAATGGTTGTGGCTGTTGCGGTACTTCTGTTTTTCACGGTGCAGGAACAGTGTGGTTAACTGAAATACCTACATATGCTGAAATCCATGGAGCATGGGATGCATGGAAAATATTTAAATAGAGAAATGTTTACATCTCCCTCTGTAATCATCTCTCTGCCAGGCAGGAGAAGCAGCAGAATAAATCACTTGGGCACTGGGAATGTAGAAGGCAAAGTGCTGAGTCACCTTTTCTCCCCCTTTTTCCATTTAATTTTTCCAGAGAGCTGCTGGCCGTGGAGTCCATCCAGCTCTGAGATCCCAGAACAGATAGTGTCAGTGTGTTTTACCTCGTCCCTGCCTTTGAGGGGAGATGAGGAAAGAATAGACCATTTTAATAATCTCCAGCAGCTGAGCTTAACCCTTGAGTTGGGTCGGTCGCTTGTGAAGGTCACAAGTGAACTCTGAACTGATGGGCTGCATTATTTAAAGCTTGGGGAATGGGCTGGTGTGGGTGTGTGTGGCTTTAGCAACTTTTCCAGTATTAAATTTATTTTCCAGAATATTAAAACAGGTCCTAGTAAAAAAATAAACTGACATTTTTAGGAGACTAAAAGGATGGTGAAGGTTTATAGGACGAGTTCAGAGCTGTGGATTTCTTCCTGTGTTTTCAAAGGGTTCTTTTAAACTTAAAGAAGTCCTTTTTAAAAATTCAGATATTACTGATGTGCTGGGCACTTTCATGACTTCTGAAGAATGGGGAAATGGCTTTGTGGTGAGAGTGAGCCTTGATCTCTTGTTTCTCAGTAGTGATAGTGGTGATGCTCAGCACAGACTTGTTGAGTTCTTACAGAGCTGCTGTGGAGCTTTCCAGAGATTTAAGGAGAATTGGGCCCCAAGTGCAGATCCTGACAGATCCCAAGACAGGCATTGTCACAAACATGCATTACTCTGAACAAATGCTTCTCCCATTAAAGAAGCTGCCTCCCAAATCAATGTTTGTGCAGACTGAGGAGAGCATAAACTGCTGTTTTTATCTAAAAACAAAACCAGGCTTTACTGAATTTTGTGGAATTCTTCAGTTAATTCATCTTCAATTAGATAAATTCTGTTAATCATTTCCCTCCTGCCAGGTGTATCCCTGTTAAGCAGCACTTAGGGCATTTTTATCCCATTTTTATCTCCTTTCTTGTTTTCCTCCATTGAGAAGCTTCCCTTCCCAATCCTGCCTGCCTGGGATATATAGCCCCGTGAAGCACAGCAGTTGATAATTCATGCTGCTACTCCGGGAAAAATCTTTTAAACTTATAATATCAAAACTTCAAGCCCAATGACAGATGTGGGTCCTGCCCTGGCTCACGGGTCCCACTCCATAAATCATGGAGCTCTCCAGGCTGCTCTCTCCATCCTTCGGCTCAGGCACGGCATCAAGGGAGCTGCTGGTGATGCCTTAAATGGCCACCTAGAAACAGAGACTAGACAGGAATAAAGGGAAAAAAAAAAGGTGGTATTTATTTGAAAGGTCTTCAGATGTACACTTTGGGCTCCAGAGGCTCCTGCCTCAGTGCATCCCAACATGGACAATGACAGAGTTCTTCACACTTTGATATCAGCATCAATTGCCCAAGCAGAAGCCAGGCAAGGATGGAATTTGCCCAAGCTTGCCCCCCTGTCCCCAAGATGAAGGTTTGCAGTTGTTGGGCCCAGGAGGGTCTGGGTGTCCTTGGAGAGCGAGCTGGAGAGGCTTTGTTATGTCAGTGTGAGCATGAGAGAACAGCACTGAACGAGCTCCAGGGAACTGCAGAGTTCCAGTGGGCACTGCAGGTTTGGAAAAATATAAAAATTCAAACCTAAGGCATCGCTGGGGAGCAGGAGCTCAGCTCAGCCCAGGGTTTGTTTCTTGGCTCCGTGCTCCCCTGGGATGGGCAGTGAGTCAGGGATGCTGGGATGGCATGGTGACAGGCCCTAGGTGTCTCCAAAGGGCAGCAATGCTCGGTGGAGCACTGGCTGTGCCAGCACCAGCAGCCTTGCAGAGAGCAGCAGCAATCAGGCTGGAGTAGCCTGGGGATGTTTGGTAGGAGCAGGATTGGCTCGGTGTGCAGAACCTGTGGATTAACTTGACCTGGCTGTGCTTTGTCCTGCAGATCATGTTCCAGGCATATGGAGATAAGCAGGGACCACTCCATGGGATGCTGATCAACACCCCCTACGTGACCAAAGACCTGCTGCAGTCCAAGAGGTTCCAGGCGCAGACTTTAGGGACATCCTATGTCTATGACATTCCTGAGATGTTCCGACAGGTGAGTGTTCTTTGGGCTCTTCTTGTTTCTCCTCTCTTTGCCATCCTGATGGTCAGGGGAACCTGGGGTGGCTTCAGTGGTCCCCAGGCATTATCAGATAGGGATTGAGTCTACTTTGAATGAAATTAGGGTAAGCTGCTGCTGGAGTTCCATTAATGAGTCAAACAGTAGAAGCTGAACCATAAACCACCTTCCCTTTCTTGTTGCCGCTTTCTTGTTTTCCCACCTTGTCATCTCCCCTTCCTAGATGGTGTTTCTGATGTGCTGGGTCCTGTCTTGAACCACATTGTTCAAATTTCCCTTTGGGGGATACAGTTACATGATTCAGATCCCAAAGCAGGTGATATCCCTGGAATGCTGTCAGTCACACTGGCAGGAGGGATATTTTGGGGTGTCCCGTTGGGAATAATCCCAAATTCTGTTGGGAATACCACACTGGCGCGGATCGAATATAAATATTTGGGGGTGATGTTCTCAAGGAGGATTTCTCTTTGCTCCCCCAGTCTTTGATCAAGCTGTGGAGTTCCATGAATGACCACACGTTCCTGCCGCCGCCGCCGCTGCCCTCAGACATCCTGACCTACACGGAGCTGGTGCTGGATGACCAAGGCCAGCTCGTGCACATGAACAGGCTGCCAGGAGGAAATGAGGCAAGTGCCACTTCCTTCCCTGCTGCTTCTCTCTCTGTGCCTTGCAAGACGTTGTGCTTTGGCCTGGGTTTTACGATTGTGATGAAAATTTACCAGCCAGGCACAAAAATCTATTTGTTCAGCCTTTCACAGATGAAATCTCACTCTTGAAAATGAGATTTTTGTTTCATTAAAAATTAATGCCTTCCCTACAATGGGTATTTTAACTTCCATGGTAAATGATGATTCCATTTCAAACCTGTGCCTATGCTGGTTTTCCTTCATAATTAAAAAATGCTCATTCAGCTGTTCCAGGTAACTGGGGTTTGTATTTGAGCAAAATGTGTTTTACAAGACTAAACAGAAATATTTTCATTTGCTAAAATAACTCCCAAACAACAGAAAAAAATATTTTATGCTTCTCTTTTCATCCTCCCCACACAATTTGTATCAGGGTGTGTGGAACATCACTCTCTAGAGCAGGACTTACTCAAGAGTTACAACGAGCTGATGCTGGGAGTGGTGGAGTTACTCCTGGAGTAACACTTCTCCTTGAGCAGGAGGAGGCTGTGCTCTCGTGGTGGGGTTTTGCTGGGGTGTCTTCCCATTAGGAAGGCAAAGATTGCAACTTTGGAATGACTTCAGGGTAGAGATAACCACCCAAAGGTGTGGGGGTTTTTTTGTGGGAATTAGTAAGTGAATGTTGTACAGTAATTTAAATTTGAACAGTTCTAAGTGATGGTATAATTTATTTTTTCTTGGTGTCATCGAACCTTATTTTCCTGAATACACAACTTATGGTTTGCAAAGGCTCTGTTAAAAAACATCAGGGTAGTGGTGAGAGGAAACAGAGGTTTTCCTCACCATTTCCTGCATGGATCTTGTCAGGGGAAGGTTTGGAACAGGATGTTTGCAAATCGCCCCTGATGGCGACTGTGGGGTCACCGCGGCCTCGTCTTCTGCTGGACTTGAGGAGGAATGTTTTAACTGGTCTAATTAAAGCTGGAATGAGCTATTCCCTGCATTCTCAGTGCACGCTGAGGCTGCTGGGGAGCCTTGTGCCATCATCTTTCTCTCTTTTGCTGCTCTCATTCAGCGTTTGAGTGGATGGTGGCTGGGGAAATAGCAAAGTCCCTCAGGGACGTCGCTCTGTTCTTGCTGAAATTACAAGCACAGAGCTGCCTGGGCATGAACATGTAGTGTTTACTCTGCCAGTATGAATACAAATAGTCTTATTATAAGAGATTCTGTACCCAAAGACCACAAAAAAAAAAAATTAGGAGATTTTTTTTAACCCTTAGTAGACTTCGTTGTGCTCGGTCTGTAAAGAAATGACGTGGCCTTTGTGGTGTGTGGAGTGTTGGTATTTAAATTAATCTGATGGGATCTATCAAATGTCTTCTTGCCCAGAGGGGCTGTAGAGGTTGTGGACTCTATCCCTAGAAATATCCAAGGCTAGGTTGGATGAGGCTTGGAGTAACCTGGGATGGTGGAAGGTGTCCCTGCCCATGGCAGGGGTGGCACTGGGTGGGCTTTGAGGTCTGTCCAACTCCACAGTGGAGTCTGTGCCCCAGAGATCCAGAGGCAAGAGCTCGTTCCAGTGAGCTGACTGACAGGTGAAATAGGAACTTCCTAGGTAAATGTGAGATTTTTATTATTATTTTTCTTTCTTACTAGAAAAAGTTGCTGATTTTCTGAATTCAAAGCTGTTGGAGAGATTGTCCATTCTTTTTTGTTTTTTTTTTTTTTAGAAAAGAGGAGATATTTGTTGGGTAACTGTTTTTGGGTGCATTCAGGTTCCTTTTCCTGTTGCTCTTGTTTTGCATCAGAGACTCAGAGCCATTCCCACACTTTTAGTGGGATCCCTGGCACTGGGGGGATTGGCTGCTCGGAGCCAGGGCTTGGCCTTCCTGACACTTACATTTCCTCCTTGTGAAAAGGGGTCAAGACTCTCTTGCTCTTACAGCATTCAGCTGAGCTGAGTGCCCCAAGTGAGCTGACAGGAGGAATTGAGAAGCCAGCATAAAATCCAGGAGATTTGTGGGCAGTGTGTTCAGCCAGAGCTGCAATCCCTGCTCTGACACAGGGCAGGAGCTCCAGGCTGGGGTTCTCCCCGTCCTCACAGAGTTTGCAAGCAGCGTTTTGGGCAAAAATCTGTATTTTCAGGAAAATCTTGAGGTCTCAAGACTTTTTCCAGTCCAAGAGGTTTTTTTCCTGTGTAGCTCACGACCACTCCCCTCGCCCACCACCCCAGTAATTAGCTGTGGTCTCAACAAAGAAGCCAAGGAATTAATGGGCTGTGAAAATACAAGTTGCTCTTTATTCCTGGAC
>VZRF01012572.1:0-63622 GCA_013396875.1 Vireo altiloquus
TATATTCATTGCCAAAGCAATTTGAGGATTGTGTTCTCATTTTGATATTTGATGTGTGAAAGGGACTAACATGAATTCCCCATCTGCACAAGAGATACCTTGAAGAATCATTCAAAAGATGATCTCCGTATATATGAACGATGTTTTAGGGTTTGGCTCCTACTTGACAAAGCGTTTGGATTTAATCTAATCCTAGGGCTAAAATTTGCCTCCTTGCATTATTTAGGGCCTGTGCATGGTTGAAATCCCACAGAAGATCTCAGATAGAACAGAAATGGCATTTAATGCTGCTTACTACAAGGACCTTTCATTCCCTGGAGTCAGTTTTCAGAAACATTTGCAAGCACCTGCAAACCTGGGGCCCAGCCTGTTTGCCTAACTAGCCAGGCATGGTTTGCAACCATTTGTTCTCAAGAGACAGATAGTTTTGAAACCCATTATCAGAGAAACTTGAGTACACTTCAGGATATGAAAAACTGCTAACTCAAAAATCAAGTTATGACTTAAATCCTAAGTTCTGACCCAGGTGTAATATTCACAGTAAAAGTACCCTTAAGGAAGCCATTGGGTGTTAAGCTTCTCTGAAAGTTCCTATATGGAAACGGCAAAGGGATAATACAGTGAAAGGTTTTTTTTTTCCTTCCCCACACAGTGTTTCTATTTTAACTAATATATCTAAATTTTTTTTAATTAATCTACTGCTCGAAGCCACCTGCAGTTTTACATGCCTTAAATGTGACTTGCCAAATAAGGCAAGTTTTGCTTCAAACTCTGAAGTCACCAAAGGCCTGAGAAAAAAAATTAGAAACTTAGTGAAAAATTACAATATACCCGGCTTCTGAAGTGAAATCAGAGTTAGTTGTCTTGTGGTTACTCTTCTAATACAGGTTTTATTTTCTTCAATTATACCCGGTTTTATTAAGTGCATTAATTATAGCATAACTGTTTGGTTATATGATCACAGGTAAAGGTTATGGCTTTGGGACTGAGTGAGGTGGGGAACTATTAGCTGTTGTTTCTGCCAGAGTGAAAAATACCAAGGCAAAAGTAATTGGCTTGGAGAGAGCATTAGATAGACTGTGAAAAGTAGAAACTGGAATATTTGTTTTGTCTTGGTACAGTGGTTGTTCACCTGATAACATTAGTTTCTCTTAAAATATAATTAGCATTTTAATCCAGTAAGCATTATTGTATGTTAGATGTTAGTGGGACACAGCACAGTATGTTGTAAATATGGCCTTTTGTGCCTAGATGGCCAATTCAGTGCTAATGTCATTATCAAAGTTTGCAGAGGAACAATGTCCTAAAGTGTCTGTTCCTTGTGAAATAATCTCCTGTAGTTATTCAGATATGACTAATGATACATCTTCTGTAGAAACTTTAATTTTTTTATTTGGTATGTCCCCTTACTCTTCTTAAGAAATGTTATAACCAAAAAAAGAATCAGTTTTCTATTCTTTTCTTTGCTTCCTGATTAATTTTTGGTCTCAGGAAAGCAAAAATGTACATTGGCAATTTCACACCTTGTTACATCTTCTGTTTGCTTCCATCGCATGCATGGCTGTTTTCATAAATGGCAAACATAAACATAAATGATGTAATATCCCTCTTTGATCTTGACTGTGTGGCTGAGATATTAATGCAAATGTGCAGAACATGCACAATTCACAATGTACACAACCTTTTGTTGTGTCAAGGCAGGGATTTGAACAAGACTTCTGTCTGCTTATGTAAGAAACATGAGATATTAGAGTTTTATGTATCTTGACTCTTACATTAATTTATTTTTTTACCTGTTGTACTCCAAATGGAAGGGCTCTGTGGCTTGACTTCTTTCTATTAAGAGGATGCTGCCCTTGCAGAAGCGGTGACCTTTGAAAAGCAAGTCTTAAGTAATCCTTTTATTTTTCTGAGATCATATAGCACAGTATCCAGTTGCAGGCTTTTAAGATGGAATGATTGCAGACTTTGTCCACTTGCCTGGATTGGATTACATTTTGTTTGACAAAGAAAACTCTAAAATACTTATACCTTCCTTCCTTCGTTTCAGAGCATCGTAATCTCTGTCCATTGAGGATGCAGAGTAGTTGCTGTATCATGCCAGCACCACTGGGATTTATTGAATTTACTTAATTGGCCTTTATCTCACAGTTACACTTTAACACTTTTTTTGAAGGAGATTCAAAAAGGATACAGTTACTCCTCCTGTAATTTACGTTGAGAGTTGAGTTACTCATTTTCTTATCTTCCATCCATTTCCTGATAGAGCCGAGCATTCTGTGAGCCACAATTGCACATATTAGAGACTTGCACACCCGGAGATTTAAGTGCATGAAGCTGCTCACTAGCCGACCTTTTTGCACACACTTTTTAAAGAGAATGCTCTGGTTTAGGGGTGTAGGAAGTCTGATGGGTGTGTTTGGGTGGCTGGTGGTGCATTTTGTGTTGGTCTCTGCAGGTGCTCATAAAGGAGAGCTAAACTGCCCTGAACCTCCTAGGGAAAGATTTTGCAGCAGACTTCAGGAGCACTTGCATTGTTTTCTTGGCTGTAAAGCGCTTGTGAGCCTCAGTCCTAGAAACACTTCAGGAAACCTCAGTAAAGAGGATGAAAAATCCATTATTTGATCAGGCGATTTTGATACTGGGAATTGCATGGTTTTCACCTTCCCAAGAGGTATTCAATAGCAAGGAGGGCTGATGTCTCCCCTCACTGCTCTTATCAAGTTTGCTTTTGCTAATAGAAGTTTAAAACAGTTTAATGCCCAACACCAATGTTCTCTATCCTGCTAGACCTCTGCTGCCACCTCTTTAAGCATGGGATAGGCATTGCAGGGATCTGGGGACACTGGAGATCAGTCCCAGAGGGCATAGGTCCCTTTTTTGAGTACTTTGGTGGCTCCTCCCTGTACATCTGAGTGGCTCGCAGTAAGTGATCAGTATCATCTATTTAATGAGGGTTGTACAATCCCCTTTTAGTTGGCACCATAACCACACAGTTTTTTCCAGTGCCTCTGAAAACTATGTAGCTCCCTTGCATTAGAAGGGGCTTCATTCTGTTTTAATGGAGCTCACTACTGTCTCTATTTTCTCTGACCATACACATATGCAGAGATCATGTATCTCATATGCACAACTCAGCTTGTCATGCCACATGCATGCACAGTTCATATTTAGGCACCTTTACCAGATTAGAGGTTTGTATTTAGGTTATTATTTGCCTACACATAGCCCAAAAACTTGCAGAGGACATCAGTCGGGGAGGGATAAGGTGACTTTTGCAGATGAAAAATTGTTGGTAATCACTATGCAGTGCCTGCATAGGTAATATGATCATCATTCAAATCAAGATGGTTTTTACTCGCTCAGTGGAGCAGTTGTGAGCACGGTGGTGGATGCACAGTTAAAAAGCAAACACTGTCAGTGCAGCTTGATGCCAGCTCTCCAGCAGAAAACAGTATGGAAATAGCCAACACCTTTCAAGACTCTTCAAGAGCCAAGTGGGGAAAGTAAACAGAAGTGTAAAAAATTAGGGCTGAAGCAAGACTGAGATGTGGGAACTTGCTGTAACAGACAAGTCTTGCTGCTGGCCTTCAGTCCAAGAATAATTGTCTGGAGCTCTTCCCTTACTTTTTCGCTTAAAATCAGACCTGGAAACTTTAATTTATCTGTTATCTTTATTTTACTTAATGGATTGGGGATTTTTCAATAGTGTTTAGATAATTAGCTAGTGCTGCATATAGAATAATTTTTTTCTATATAGCTCCAAATACATTTTGGAAGCTAAAATGTGGTTATTTGCTGCTGCTCTTTGCACTCCATTCCCCATATGGCCACAAAAGTCTTTGCCATGGGTCTCCTCAGCCCCCTGTCATCCTTGCAGGAGCTGGCCTGTGTGGAGGATGAGTTAAAGTGCCTTATCCAGGCATGGCCTATTTTTATCTCTGGAGAATCTGCTGTTGGCCCTGCAAATGGGACACTATGAATTTCTCCCGTCCCCTTTTCACTCACTGTTGTTTCCTAATCACTGGAATGAAATACCTGGGGTGTTAGGGTTGCAACTTTTGCTAGAGAGCTGGCAGGGGTGGCAGGAGCCACAACTTAAAAAGTCTAAGCAGACACCGGACCGAATACAAAGGATCAAGCCTGTTTCTGATGCACATGTGTGCTGCAGAGGGCAGATAACCTTTCAGGGCTGCATCTTAAAATAATGAGCGGAGCTGGTATAGCTGCTGTCATGCTGTGGCTTCCCCAAGCCCACTGCGAACTTCCGAACTGTGATTGCCGTTAAAATCTTTTGCCATTTGCAAGGAATTAGCATCACTATGTGAGCTGTAACACCCCAGTGATATTTATGGAGAGCAATTGAATTATAAAGGTTGTAATATTCCTTGCTTCTGGAAGGGGGGCCGGGGGAGGGGAGGGCTGAAAGATGCCTAGGCTTAAACTACTTAAAATCCAAAAGTAGTTAAGGAGCCCATGTAATCTACGGTCTTCTGAAAAATATATGCCTTTAAAGCAGGTGAAAGAAAGCGAAACATAATCAATATGTAATTCTGATAACGTAGGCCCCTGACACACTTGAGAAGGTGTGGGGTTGATGTGTAAGCTGTGATAGTAGTTCATGTTATTACTTTGCTTGGCGGTCATGCTACTGAATATCTGTGCAAGTCCAGTTGTTAAAAATGGGCAAATCCACCACGGTAGAAACAGACCCCACTGGTCTGCTGTAGCTAAGGATTGCCTTGCATTTGAGGATGCACTGATGAGTTTGACTTTGGCTGAGGCAGACAATCTTACTAATAATGGTTTTCGTCTGTTCTGTTTTTCTCCTGTCTTGCAGCACCTTCTCCAGTCAGTAGTGTGAAAAAAGGGAAGATAACTAAAAATAGCATCTCCCTTTCCTGGCAGGAGCCAGATCGACCCAACGGCATCATCCTGGAATACGAAATCAAATATTTTGAAAAGGTGTGATGGACTGATTGCTGAGCTTCCCAAGTACCTTCTCTTTATTGTTTTCTTCTTTTAGTTATAATTATTTGAGTCATGGAAGGGAATGGAGAGATTTTATGCATAAATCAATGTCAGATTGATTTTGCAGTAAATGATTAGGAAGACTTGAAATGAGGGTGTTGTTTTCCATTAGTGTGCCACTTCTCTTGAACAAATACATTAAATCTGCGTGTCAGATTCCTCTCCAGCCTTATCACATTAAGATAGAGCCTGCTCATTTGTTAAAAATAGAAGGGGTTGGGGACTGAGCATCTGTCTCCTCCCAGAAACATCAGGCAATCCCTTGCCTCTGGTATTTCAATTTCTCATTGAATTCCCCATCCACTGTGAAAGGAGAAGAGAAGGGGGTTGTGGAGAGATTGTGTGTGCTCTGATATGAAGAAGGGCATCCTGGCTTAAAAACTTTCCTGGGTTTTCCAGCTCTTGCTCTCTATTTAAAGGGAAGCAGTCTCCCCACAAAACTTGCCTCTCCTAGTCTTCATTTCAAATGGTGACTTGTTCTCTTCCTGCAAAATTAGTGTAGATTAAATGAAAATTGTTACAAATGCACTTTATCAAAGTAGTGTATTTTGAGTGATATGGCCTTAAATCTCTGGAAATCTTAGAATTCCAAAAATCAGGTTTTCAGGATTTGACTGAATAGCAATTTTTTTGCCTTAGTTGGAATTGTAAAGTGTTCTTTTTTCCTCCAAATCATCCAGGCTTTCTACATAAAAACAAGAGGAAAATAATGAAATTGAGTACAATTCACTTTTTTAGAGGGATTGAATTTCTATTTTAAGGAAGATATTCCATTAGGTCTGTCTGTCACTCAGGTGAAATCACTAAACATGGACCAGGACTAGATCCTTACTCCTTCTCTCTTCTTTCTCTGACCATGGGAAGGACCTGTATAAGCAGTCCATGCAAACAGGGGAAAGAATTTCATAAATCTTCTCCATCAAAATAAAATCAACATTATTTTTCCAGATGGAGGAGCTTGTGAAATACTACTAGATATGTGAGTGACTTAAATAGGGCGGATGTTTTCAAGAAGATTGAAGTACACAGCAAGGATCAGGATATTTTGTTGCTGGAAATAATCCACTACTAATTATTTTATTAACTTTTTTGAATAACTGTTGAGGTACATTGAATCCTTACCATGGAGTGGCTTGGGAAGAATAGCTTTTAGAAACCAAAAAAATGGAAAGCAAATAATTAAAATTTAAAAATTCATATATTCTTTCATTTTCCTTAGTTTGTTTTCAAGCAAATTGGCAGGAGAGGGGGCTTAAATTGTTGTGTTTGTAGTCTGGAACTAGTCTCAAATAACTTCAGCAAATAGTTCTTTAAGAGTGAGTCCTTTGTGGAGAGGTAACTCCAGCCAGTCCAAGTTTATGCTGTCTTGATTTATTTTCTTCAGGCTGATAGTGAAGCTTAGTGTTTTCCATAGAAAAGCCCAAGAGTCCAAGTGTTTGCAGAAGCCAGCAGTGAATTGAAAAGTTAATTGGCTGACATACAAGCAAAGATGTGACCTAATATTCACTTACTGCTTTTTAACCAGTTGTTTACATAGGGTGGGTTTTTTTGAGATAGATATTGCCTTTAATCCTTCTTGTTTGTCACTACTATAATTTATATTCTCTCAGTTTTCAGCCCTTCATAAGGGTAAATTCACAGCATTCATTTCCAAGGGACAAGAGTGATTTATATTAAATCTTTGGGAAAACTGAGTTTTGTCAGATTGCATTCCTGTAAGAGGGATCACTCCTTAATAGAAAAAAAGGGCACAAATATATGTGTGTGTGTGTGTGTGCACGCCTGTACACATTTCTCCAAAACAGGCTTCAACTGAGAAATTTTGTTATCTTACATTTAGAAATTCCCAGCGCCTTAGCCAGGCATATTGCTGTCTATGGGAAGCTGGCCATTAAATTAAAAAGAAAAATGAGTTCAGATTCTAAGAGCTATCAAAAAATCTTGGTAAGGAACTACTAAAAACTCTGGTTTAACTCATAATAATTTGGATCTGAGGGGATATGGTGAATAAAAAGCAGTTTCCAAAATTGTAGACCTTAATTTATGAGCTCTTGTCTAGATTATATGTTACAGTAAATAATTCTAAGAGTAATTACTTAGCATTTCAATGAAATTCTAATCAAAGAACTGGAACTGTTTCACATTAGAAACTGATGTAGATGAAGATTTATTTCAGCAATTTTTCTTCAAGTTCATTGCTTCAGAGTGCAAAAATTAGGTATTTTCCTGGAGTTTTGGTTTATTATTCCCTTCCTAAGGTGTAATTCGTGGTTCTAGAAATGCAAGCATAAAGTTGTACAATGTGTAATATATTATTCTCTCTTGGGCCTACTTACATCACTGGGAAGCCATTTTGGAGTAAATCAAAATCCTTTTTTAGGGTGATGTGACTTGTTTTATCTTCCCTGTGCCTTGGGATTGATCTTTGTATGATAAACCTTTCCATTGCTCCAGGCCATGTATATCCTGAGCAGTGGAGAGCTGCTTCAACTGCAGCTGCCAGTTGCCTGCCTCCTAGAATCATTGATTATAAAAGAGAAAATCAGATCTCACATTTTGTATTGCAGAAAGGACCTTCAGAGAGGGGGTTTTGAGGAAGAAATCCTCAAAAATGCATACTTCAGTCATCTTTTGTAATGTTGCTCTGGGGGTTGTTAAGAGTCTGTCTTCTCTGAGAGCCAGTCTTTGTGTGTTTGAACTCTGTGGTTTTTGGGGGGGGGCTGTTGGGAAAAGGACCAGGAGACGAGCTACACCATCATCAAATCCAAAGAGACGACGATTACAGCGGATGGCTTGAAGCCAGGCTCAGCGTACGTCTTCCAGATCCGAGCCCGGACAGCTGCTGGCTACGGGGGCTTCAGCCGGAGATTCGAGTTCGAAACCAGCCCAGTGTGTAAGTCTTTTTAATTACTGTCAGCCCCTGTCTCTGCAGCGGTTACCAGAAACAAGTCAGGGGATCGATATCTTTGCAGAGAGCTCTTCCTATTATTGGCTTCATCCCTTGACTTTGGAAACATCGGGCGCATCATGACTCCGTGCTTGGCATATCTGTCCTTTGCTTCCTCAGCCCCCCTGGTGAGGCAGGAGATCTTCAGGCTTCAGAAATTCATGGCATTCGCTGCTTAGAAAAATCCTGTATTTACAGGATCTGGTGTAAGAGAGTTGGTCCTCTCAGGAGGGATGGAGGGGATGCGACCTGCTCCTCCTGCACCTCATGGCTGTCTGCAGAGGATGTTGAGCTCTCTTAAATATCTACATCTGGGAGAAAAAACCCTGAGATGGTGCCTCTCTGCAAGGGGAAGAGTTGAACCAGCATTAGTGTCTTTTGTGTCTTTTGGTGAAAGTTCCTGTCAAGTTAAAAGATTGTTTCTGTCGGCTGCCAATGCCACAGCCTCAAGAAAAGGAGGTTGACTTGTGATCAGAAATGGAAAAAAATGTGCTCTGCAGGTGCAGGACTTCTTCTCAGCCTGTTACATTTGTGGGCTTTTAAATTTTCTTAATTTTTTTTTTTTAATGAATCTGATTATCCAGGGCTGGATTCTGGAACAGATTCTGTGGCAGAGTGAACTCCTGAGGCATGCAGAGGCTCAGCTACTCTTTCTTCTGTGTTCAGGCACAGCTGTAGGGAAATTCTTTTTGTCCCAAATACAAAATTTTGCCAAGGTGTCAAATATAATTTTCTCCACCAGAAAATAGGTCTTCTCTCTTTTAGTTTGTACAGCTGTCATTTATTAATTTTTTATACTGTTTGCATGGAAGGGGAATTTTATGGTGGAAATACTCTCATCATTCCTGTGGGAAAGAGACTATTTTCTGTGTTTTCCTTGGAAATTTAAATTCATCAATACTTTGATTACTGATACTCTAGTTTATTTAAAATTCACCATCTTTGAGAAGAAGATGCCAAGTTGTCTTTTCAATGCATGCTACCTTTGAAGTCATAATAGATTTTCAGGGAATCATTATACATGTGCAGATGTAGCTGTGGAGCCACTGATTAAGCTAACACAGTGAAAATTGCATCACAATGCAAATGCAATAAGGACAGTCTATTTAATGTATTTCTTATCGTAGTAACCAATTATTGTGCCCTATAAGTAGCAAAAAAATCATGTTAAGCCAAAAAGTTATTCTATATAGTTTTTCTCAGTTGGAAAGTTTCTAGCTTAGAGTTGTTTGACTAATAGTGTGCTGGTCTATTAATGAGTAACACATGAAATACATGCACATTTGATCGATTACCTATGATCCTGGTCCAAAAATAATGGCACTTCTATAAAGCCCATCATGTAAGTATCTGTGTTAATCAGGACTTTTGGACGACATCACGTTGAAATACTTTTAAACATTAGAAATTCTGTGGGTCATTTAATCATGCCCACGTCCCATTCTTTATCACATTTAAAAGGCAGAGGAATAGGTAGTTCTCTGATATTAAGGAGTTGCTGACGTAGTCAGAGGAATACCTATTGCATGTCCCCAGTTTGGGAACTGGGAATTGTTCGTCTGTTGGACTCAAGCTCTGACTGAGGCCAGACTTAACCAGATACTTAAATACTTGATAGGATTGAAATACAATGTAAGCCTCAGTATCTTGCAAAATGCAGCTCTGTTTGACATTGAAAACCTTATAAAAAGCATTTTTTTTCCCAAAGCCCTATGTAAAGTCAATATTAGTGTCAGGAGTGAGACCAGACTCCCACTGCTTTCCTGCACATCCTGGAGGTTTTGAAAGCAAGCACAGATCGAAATCTCACTGCTACATCAGAGTACAGATCTGAACTTCTTGTTAGAGCCAAAGCAAATTATTTTCATTCAAGCACAGATGAAAACCTTTCAGTGTCTATTCTGAGAAACAAAATCACTCTCCAAGTCGTTTGGGCCAAGCAACAGGTTTTGTTTCTAGTTCACAAGGTTTCTATAGTTATCTTTAATACTTTTGGAGGAGTTATGCAGCAACAGTCTGAAAAATGCAGTGGAGGAAAGCTATTACTTGTTTTGGACTTCGCTCTTTTTCCAGATTTTGGGTATTTTTGCATACTGCTCCCTGCTTGTGCAATTCTGCAAAGCACCATGAAGCAGCCAGGGCTTCGATTTTCAGTGATTTTTTTTTTAGTGGAAGCTGTTGCTGGGTGTATCCGCTTCCTCGTTTCCAAATGCCACTGAGCTCATCTGGACCCAAAAACTAATCTTGCCAAGAGCTGAGTTTTGGCTGGATTGGTGAGCTGATCCAGCTGGTCTGCTGGGCAGGAGTAGGAACATATCACCAAGCTAAAAAGGGATAATGCAGGTGTGTGTGTTCCCCTGACTTTGAATGGCAGTTAGTCCCAGCTTGGCTTATGAATTCAGGCTTTTCATCTGCCATACATCACAGCGGAATTTATCTCATTTCCCTGTCCCTTGAGCTGTGCAAAAAAACACCAATCACTGCTTAATGATCTCCTTTAAATGTTTTTAATTATTTTGTCAAGAAAGCAATAAAACACCATCTTAAGGAGCCCCCATAAGTTTGTGAGGCTAATAAAACCTCTGGATGATGGCAGGGGTTTGGAGCAGTTAACATTAAATATTTAATATATCGGGACCAATCCTTCTGAAATCACTTACGTTGCTGTAGCAGGTCCACCCCACTCATGGTTAAGCACCGGAGAGCTCCCAATTGAAGAGCTACTTGAAGCTCAGTGCAGATCAATGTTTAATGCCATACCTTTCTGTCTTTCTTTTCCTTTAACAATTAATATGGAACCATATTCAGTTATTTTATAGCCTTCATAACGTTAATCCTGTGCTAAGGACCTTTTTTTAGTTCAGTCATTTAGTTAAAGGCTTCTTCAGTACGCAATCAATTCCTGCTGCTCTCTGGGGTGGATGAAGCTTCATCCTGGGCTGGCACGAGGTTAAGAGCTATAATGAGGTTTTCCCCCACAGAGCAGTGGTGCCTGTGCCAGGGAGCTGGTTTTGCAGGGAGGATGCAGCAAAGAGGGCAAGGTGAGGAGACTTTGGCTTCTACTTGGGGAACCCCACATACAAACCCCTGGGGAGAGATGGGCTCCTCCCTCTGCCGTGTAGGGCAGATAAACAAGATACAAGTGGTATTAGCATTTCCATTTTACAGCCTACAGGAGCTTGCTCACCTGCTCTTACTACTTGACCTGTGTCAAAACTCAGTTCTCAATAAGCTTTCCTGACCTTTCTGCTGGCATCTTTATCACCAGATCAGTTTCCTGCCTTTTGGCAGGAGAGCTCCCTTAGAAGTTTATAATTGATTATAACTTCTTGAAGTGCAGGTAATTGTATTTATCTTGTAGGTTTTCCTTATGTCTGTTAGCAATAACATTCCATAAATGTTCTCTCTGCCTATTGGGTTTTCATCCGAATGAGAGCCTGTTGGGTTTTCATCTTTTATCTCTGATTTCTAATGCAGGTAATTCACGGAATAAAACTTGAGTTCACAAACTCAAAGGCTGCATTCTGTAACACTTTGGTTTCTGAATTCAGCAATGAGATGCAATCTTGTTGGGTTTTTGCCTTAGTGTTGCATGTGTTTTTGTTTCCTTTTCACCCGTATCCTTTCCAAACTAGAAACAGACAGCAAAGGGGGAAAACGCAAACCATAAAAGGAGAAACAAACTGGTAAGACTTGAAACCTCGCTGGCAGCCTCACTAGGAAGACTCACAGGAGTGCTGACTGTCATTTTAACCCTAATCTCCATTTTCTGTTTCTCATCTCAGCAGTAGCTGCATCCAGCGACCAGAGCCAGATTCCTATAATTGTTGTGTCTGTAACAGTGGGAGTCATTCTGCTAGCTGTTGTTATCGGTTTCCTTCTCAGCGGAAGGTAAGAGAAGAAGCTGTGTATTTCTACTTCTTCAAGTTTGTAATAACTTCTATCTGACCAGCTGATTAGTGCGATTTAGGCAAAAGCAGCATGGGAACAAAGCTGTCAAGCAGTAGCGCTGTAAAACAGCACGAGGGTGGGCTGATTGATCTGTTTGGACAAGTAGGAATGACAAAGGCACTCTCACAGATGTAGTTCACTTCCCAATGATTTTCATCTGTGTGTAGACTGGCCCTGATTATCTGACTTGATTCTCACAGGAGTGTTTTCACATTCCTTTAAAAATAAGCAGAACATGTTATTACAGGTAAAATATCTTCAGCCCCAAATGTTTGCACTCAGGGCTTGCAATGGACTTTGCTCATGGAGAAAACTTGACTTCAGGAAAACACTTGCAAAAGAAATGAGAATAAATCCACCTCAATGGCAAATGCCCCACATTTTGGTCAGATCTGGATCTCATTTTTCATGTGTAGGATACTAATGTGTTCCCCAAGTGTTAGTAAATTGTACAGAGAGTTTCTCCCACAGAGGGAGACACTCTGCTTCAAACCATACCATTGACTTCTCATGTGCTTAAACATAGGCAAGTGATGAAAGCCTGGGCTATACCATCTTTGACAACTCTGATGGAAGTTGATGGAATTTTTTGATGAACAAGAGATTGTGGTACTGGGGCAAAACCTGTCGTGTATCAGGATAAGTTTGTACTGCAACATTAAATTTGTTTGGCAGCCAGCATGGAAGGCACTTTTTTTTCTTACTCTAAATGTATATTAGTACATTTTTTAGTGACAGTAGTCAAACGATGTAACATCCTTCATGCAAAGCAATGTGAAGTACATCTGTTGATAAGACTGAATTTGTTTCCAGTGCAAAGTAAACATTTATGCTTCTAAGGTACCCATCAGCCCACAGTTGCTTTTATGATACAGGTCTGTCTTAAGATCAGGTTTAGCAAGGTGGCTGTAAATTACAGGATATTGTAAGCATTAAGAGATGTTACAGACTCAGAGGAACTGCACTGAATTGTTGGTTGAGGGTCTTATTTCCCAGAGGAGGTAAGGTATCAGTCTGCAGAGCAGTGAAATCCTGCCAGGCTGAGCATCTCGGTTCCTAGGCATAAGGCATCTGTGGAAGGACATGGACACAGTTATTTCCTGTCTTGAAAGGTAAGTGTGCTGCCAGACTCATCTCCACTCAAGGTCAAAGACTGACAGTCTCTTCCAGCTCAGCTGTTCAAGCTCCTGTTGTCTGCTTTGAGTGACTTGTTTGGCTTAAAAATGGAAAAGTAAATGCTCCTGTCTTCATGAGAAGCATGCAGCAGCAGGGAGGAGTGGGGGGTGAATAAATGCCTACAGGCAATTCACACCGGGGCCTACAGGAAGGCTGTGGTCAAAAGACTTGGCTCTGAACACTCTAGACAGGAGTTCAAGTCTTTCCTTAAAGGCTAGAGGTTTTGATTGAAATTCCTCTTCAATCAGAGCAGGTGGATGTGAACCTTGGCTTCCCCCAGCCTGGATGTGTGCTTGTGTTGGTGCAAACAGGAGGATGCACGTGTGACCGTGGGGAAGCTGTAGATGTCACCTGGCACCTCTGCAAGGAAGAGTCTGGGGGCTCAATGACAGGTGGAGGAATGTATGTCCCTCTGTGGCCATAGGGAATCACAACTGTGTGGCTGGCAGTAGCTGTTGCTCTTTCCACAGTCGCTGGCAAGCACTCAGTACCCCACTGAGGAGGATGTACCCTTTCAGGTCTCCTTTTCACTGCTGCTCTCTCTAGTCTCAGCAAGCAGTTGCAGATCCTGAGCCATTTGTCAGCAGTTCTCATTAGTTACATCCTTCTGTCCTTTTGCCTAATGTGCTTTCCAGGATGTGCTTCCTCTTAGCTCTTTATCTCTTGGCATGCTTGTAAAAGCCCTTGTGTCCTTTGGCTAGAGTTTGTTGCTGCCTCTGCTGCTACCTTAATCCTCCTACCTTGTGCTCACACCTCCCTCTGTTGACCCCAGGGCAGCTGCAGGTTCCTGGGACCTTCTCTGTGGTGCCACGCTGGATGTCTGGGAAGGGCAGGCACAGGGAGCTGAGCTCTTCGTCCGTTTTTATCTTTTCAACTCTTCCCCTAACTGAAAAGACAAGTCCCTCAGCTGGAGCTGGTGGAGAAGCCTCCAGCAACAAGTTAGGGTCCATTATTAGAAAATGGACTTCAAAACCACAGAGCTTTTCAGCCAATTTGAGTTCCCATGAATTTTAAAGCCCATGTAGTACATTGAGTGACTCATGAGAACAGCAGAATAAACCCCAAAAATCCAGAAAAATGACAGACAATTTGAAATTAAACAAAGCAAAACAAAGAAATTGCTCTGGTTTGGAAGAAAGCAGAGATGCCAGTGAGATGTGTCACTCCTGCTGCTTCGCCTTGGATATGGATTCAAGACAGTTTGTGAAGTAACTCTCCTGCTGTGACAGCAGGGACAATAAAAGTGTTCCAAGTCATGGGATAATTCCTTTCTGAAGCAGTTAACCTGTTTCTGGAGGATGTTTTCCTACACACGTGGAGTGGTTATGTTGTTCCAGTGCCTGGTTCCAGGCGATTGCATTTTCTTTCCTGATTCTTTCCTGTATTTGCTATTAGAAAACCAGCTGTTTTGAACTCCATCTGGAATCACTACTGCTTGCCACACCAAGCGAGCTGTGCAAAGCCCTGGCTCTGTCTTTTCTGTTGATGTGAGAGAGGAGCTACTGCTCAGCAGCAGAGCTAAGGAGAAAAACCCTCTTGCTCTGCAGCCCTGAGGATGTAGCCTGGCCAGCTCCTGCAAATAGGCTACTCTGTGCTTCAGGCTGCTCCCAGGTCCCTGAGAGACTCTGGATGCCTCAGGACATTCCTCCCTAGGATTCTGTATGGCATCTCATTGCAGCCATGCTCCCACGTCCCACGCTGCAGTGAGCAGAGGTTTGAGAGCAGTTCTTCAGTGCGAATGAATGTCATCCTGCTCTTGGCAGTTCTGAAAGTAGTTTCCAGTCGTAGGGCTGATGCTGGAGTCTGCAGGCTTTTTATTTTTTGCTAGGTTCCCAAAGGCAGAACCACACCTCTTCCACTTTTCTTTGCTTTCAAGTCTCTGCAGTTTTCTCACTTCTTTTGAATGAATATAAGTAACAGCTTGGCATTTCCCGTTGGCAGCTGGCCCTAAACCAAAGGTCAGTTGAACAGTAGTCATGGTGGCATTTCCACATGTCAGCGTCCATCTGTGGAAATGCACTTTGCGTCTGAAGCCGGAGATTCCTGGGAATTTGAAATTAAATGTGCTTTGCCATAAACAATTAAGCTGCATATCAGGGCTGATAGACTTGCAGATGCTCAAGAAAACTTCCTGTAAATAAAACATCCTCTGACCAAGGTCATAAATGCCAAGCCAAATAGCTGATCACTTTTTTAAGTTATCCTGCTCCTTGCGTCAAGGGCATATTAATAATATAATAATTGGGATTACAAATCAAAGAGATTCACTAAATCAGACTGTAGTTGTCTCAGCATAAAAAAGAGAAGTGGATTGAAAATCTATTATTAAACCAGCTACAAGTATTGAATTAAAGAACACAGAGTTGTTATTATCTTTGTTTTGCTAGGATTATGTGTTCTCAAAAGCACAGTGCATTTTACAGATAGAGCAAAGCTGTAAATTCTCCTTTCCTAGCAATGCGTGGAATTAGATGTTGGTTGCCATTATTGTTCCTGATTGAAGCATGTATTAATCTCAAATCATTACTGACTTTTATTTTAAAGTCTGTGTCAGACAATCCAGTGACAAAGATCTTTGCACTCCATCTCACAGGGAGCAGTAAAGTGCCTCAGTTGTTGTGTGGCATCAGTCGCTTTCTCCCCACAAACTGAGGTAAGGAGCCAGGTTTTCAGCAGTCTGGGGAGGAAACCAACTGCTCCCTCTTTTGTTCTTCAAACCCAGGCCTGTTTGCAAAACAGACAAGGTCTTAGGGTGAGAGTTAAGAGACTGCTGGTCCCTCCAGTCCCCCAAACTTTCAAACTTCGTAGCACTAAACAAAAGCGTGAGCTTTTACAGAGTAAAAGTGGGGAAGATAATAGGTCAATGCCGTGCTTGTTTGCAAAAGCTGTTCAAAACAGCTAAGTGAACAGGGCATCTGCATTTATAGCCAACTACCCATTATGGATGACCTTTCCGTCTCAAGTGATCTTCCAAAGAACCAGAGGGAGCTTTTCATAGAATTTAGGAAAAAAAAAATTTTGAAGCAACAAAAAACTGCCCTTCGCCCTGTGTCGTGCTTATATAGAAAGTCTCCTTCTGGCAAGGAACTAGTCTTTGAAAGATAAAGCAAAGACAAATCTTGCCACCTGGGTATTGGCAATTAGAGGCTCTTACACCAGCGTATCCATCCTTGACCTTCGCTGATTTAGACTTTTAAATATCAGCGCCTGTGGTGGCAAAGGGCTACTTTCTGGACACAAATACGTGCATCTTGTTAAAAAGTGACTTTCAGGGAATAGACAGGGTGAAAGATTGTAGTGTATATCCTAGGTCCTGAGACAGTGTTTACAACCTTCTGTGATGTGGAAGGTCAAAATGGATGAATTTTTCCACAGCCTGCCCCCATCCTATTTTCCAAGTTGTGTCAGGGCTTAAAATAGTTTGCTTTTTCAATATTTCCGTAGGAAATGGGAGACAGTCTATAGATAATGGTTTTCATAGAGAATTTTTCCAGCATGAGTCACAATTTTTGTTAGTTGGGACTTTTTAAAGGATTTTTATCTCTACATTCTTGCCTGCTCTTCCGTCTTCCTGCAGGACATTGTCTCCTGTGATTTATAGCCACTTTATTACGCTGCCTACTGCCAAATATTCCCCACGATTCACCTGACAAGAGGAAGGATTTTGTTGAGGAAGCTCGTGCTCTGCCAAGTCAAAATTCCCATCCACCAAGTGCAGGCAGGGCCTGGTCCTGCTTCTGATGGGGTCAAGGTTTTTACTACTTCCATCCCATTAACAGCTTCTTTGCTGGTATATTTTCCCAGAGAGGAGCAGCACTGGTGTACAGTACCACTCTCTGAAGGCAGAGTGCTCCAGTGCACCCTTCTGCACAGGGTCATACCTTCCTAGAGCCAGAGTGGAAATCTGCTGCCAGTAGCACCCATCTCTAACATCCTGTCAAGATCAGCTTGTCAGATTTGGCTGCTCCAACACCTCATTCCTCTTTAATTCTAAATGCTTTTTGGCTTAGTGCAAACTCGCCCAGCTCCACGAGCCTGTCTTTGCAGTTTCGAGGTGGGTTTAGGGACCCAGGCTAATCTGCCTTCAGATTACTTTGGCCCAGACAAGAAGGCGAGAGTTGACCAAATCTGTAATTAAACTCCCAAGTTATTTCTGAGTTCCTCTGGCAGAGGCCAAGGGAATGGGCTGGGAGGACTGTCATGAGCAGATAAGCACCCGGCATAAGCTCTGTCTGAGCAGGGAAAATGGGGAACAGTGCAGCAGTAAGTGACAAAACCTCCTCACCTTCTTGCAGATGATGTGTTTGATGGCATTGTGCAAGTCCTGTTTCCACTTGGGGAAGGGAACTGGGCTGCCCTTCAAGCTGGAATTTGTGCTCCTGCTGAGCACCCCGTGTCTATGTAGCCTTTGAAAGTGGGGTTTTACAGTGTCTTTTCTTGGCTGTGGAGTGGGTAGAGAATGAAGAAGGAAGTCAGACTCTTGCCCTTCTGTACTTCTAAATAAGTGGATGTTTCACCTTACTTTGAAATCAGAAGTGTGACCTCTCCTGGGGCTTTGCCATAAGCAGCACTTGGCCTCTTACCTAGAAGAAAGGTTATCTCTGCTTTCTTATGTCTTAGACATAGAAAGGTGTAATGCCAGAGGTCTTTCCAAGTGCAGTTCCTTTCCCTGAAGACATTGCTTTCCTTCCCCATAGTGACTGCATAGCTATCATCTTCTTGGCCTTCTGCATTCTCAGTTTTTCTCGAACAGTACAGAGACGTGCTTTAACGTGGGAACTAGGATACCTGAGCAGGAAGAGCAGGTGACTCCTTAAACATTTGTATATTTCGGGACAAAGTGAGAATATATTCCTAGCAGCTCACAGTGTGTGATGTTGCTTCTCTGATGTTTAGAGCAAGCATGTTGGCTGAGGAATTGCTAGGTGTAGCGCTGGCCTCCTGACCTGGAGATGCAGGAAGCAATCATTACCATCACTCAAGGCTGCATGAAGGATTAGAAAAATCTTCCCAGGCACCCTCAAGTATTTCAGTCTCTAATTGCAAGCCTCTGAAGAACATCCCATTAGAACAGCTTATTAAAAGCAACAAACGAGACTTTCATTTATCATGATTCCAAGACTTCAACTTATAACTCTTAAAAGCCACATCTATATATGGCAGACCCTCTCTGAATTCTATCTAGCCATTAATTCCAAATGCTCTCTGGGTCATCTGCAGACTTGTGGTAAATTAATTACATTAATTGCAGGCACAGTTGCTGGGGCCCCATGATATATATACATTTCATTAACAAAGCTCAGGGTTTGAAACAGGGCCAAGGGTGTTGATAAGTCCTCCTTGCACAGGTTCATTAAAGTTTGCTCTCTGGACAGTTGGGTTTGCAAACCACATAAGCATTGTGGGGGTCACCTTAGCTAGAGCTGGAGGAGCTGTCTGTGTGCCTGAGAAAACCAAAAGCAGCAGAGTTGGGCTGGCCAAGGAGCAGGGCGATGCCAGAGGTCCTAGAGGTGATGCCTTAAATGGCTACCTAGAAACAGAGACTAGACAGGAATAAATGAGGTGTTTATTTGAAAGGCCTTCAGAGGTACACGCTGGGCTCCAGAGGGTCCTGCCTCAGTGCATCCCAAAATGGATGACAGGTCACGAGTTCTTCACACTTTTATATCAGCATAAATTCACCAACCAGAACCCAGCCAATGATGGAATTTCCCCAAGCTTTTCCCCCCTCCCCAAGATGATGGTTCACAGTTTTTGGGCCTAGGAGGGTCTGGGTGTCCTTGGAGAGCAAGCTAGAGAGGTTTGTTATGTCTATCTTAGCATAGCGAACAGCACTTAACAAGCTACAGGAAACTTCAGTTACACTAGGCAGTACAGGATTTGAAAAATATAAAAGTTAAAACCTAAGGCATCAGAGGTGTCACTGCAGTTCCAGCCTCCTCTACATTTTCTCTGTCCATGTGCAGCCCTTTCCTGAAGCTGGGGCTAGAAGCAGGTGTCACACCTTGTTTCAGGCCAGCTTGGCTTTTGGAGATGGTGTTGCCTCAGTGCCTGTTCTTCCCGAGCAAAGGGGATTTAACACTGCAGGTGTTTCCTCAGTAACCTTTGCTGTTACCTGGACATGTCATCTGTTATCCTACAGCAGATCAGAAGGGCTCCTGACCTGGAGCAGCCCCTGCAAGCTCTCCTCATAGTCTGTTGGTTGATTCAGTGAGGCTGGAGGAGACTTTGCAGATAAAATTGATGTATGCAGTGCTTGGTTCAACTTTGCTCTCCAGTATAGGTCAGCTTGCTGGCTAAAGATCTTAAGACCCTGGAGAGGCCTGAGTGTATTTCATTAAACAGCATTTTAATCTTATCCCCAGCATTTGATCTTGTCTGGAAGGCTTTTGCTTTCAGCTCCTCAGTTTCTAGACTAAGAAAGCCCCGCAGGAAATAGGGAGACCCTGGGAACTGGGCCCCTCCTAGAAGCCATCAGCAACCAAATCCGATGCATCATCAGCCACAAGATGCATTATGGCTTTGCTTGAGTTTAACATTGGTTTTATTTGCCTCGTTTTTATATTTTGAACTTTATCTGCCAAATCAAGCCATCCTTTTAACACAAGTAGTAATAAATCTTCCTTTGTCCTGATTGTTCAGAACAATTAGTAAGTTTGCTTACCTATCAAGTGCTCCTTGAACTGGAAAGTGGATTTTATTGTCTGCTGATCCAGTTTGGTTTGTTTCTAAGCACTTTAGATTTCCCCTAATGCTAAACCTCAGAGTATTTTGACCATAAGTGCACAGTTGATGGGTTTGCAGGAGCAAGGCTGCATTGAGGTACATTTCTCTTGCACTTGAACACTTATTTTTACTCCATATAAAGAGAGTGAGATCTGAAGTGCTCTGGATTCCGTGCAGGGAACTGATTTTGTCTCAGAGCAGCCCTGTTGCTGATGAGGTTTTTTTAAAGAGTTTTCTTTGTTCAAAGAAAGAGTGAGCTCTTTTCACTTAAGGGAAGTGGTTGCTTTTCAGGTTAATTCAACAGTTGTTTGGAAAACTTTGACTTTGCACACAGAGTGGTGCGGAGGTGTGGGAAGGTCTGGTGGCAGCAACCATTAGAAAATGCCTGGGGGCAAAGGGCCTCCTAAGCTAAAACATAAGCTGAAGGGTCACAGGCAGACTGGTCTTCTGGAGATGCACCAGTTCCCTGCACTCAAATCTGGCAAGATTAAAAGAAGAAAATGGCAAAATTGACTCAAGATATTTAGTGCTTGGGTTCCCTTTGTGTGCCTTTGGGTTTTGGATCTACGGAGTGGTTTAGTGAAGGCTGATCTGCTTCCATATTAGTATGACTGAACAAGCTGGGGCATTATGGAAATAGCAAATATTGTCAATTATAGTAAGAGATACTGGCACTGCTGTTTAGAAAATGTTAGCAAGTTGTTTTACTGATGCAAAAAGAGCTTAGAAGACATTCTTCACCAGTTTTAATTTAAGTAAGCACATAATCCAGTGTATAATTCTGTAAATCATTGCATGCCTGAAGTTATTTTGCATCATAATTTAAGGCAATGCAGTTGCAGAATGTTAATTTTGTCTAAATAAACTATTTTAAGGTATTTAGCCATTGTAATTCATACTGTATAAAAATCTGACATGCACAGAATTTTTTTCGAGAATGACATACTGTGATGACTGAGGAGAAATCATGAGTGAGATCTTCAGCTGACTTTAACTGGAGTATACCTGCGCCACTGGGCTCCTGCTTGTACTGGAGTCCTTCCTGTTGTTTCTTCTACACTGTGTTCTTTTCCAGGATGAACTATCTTAATAGATTTGGTAACAGAAAAATTGTCTGTGCAAGTTCTCTAACAAGAATAAAGGGCAATTACTGAGGTGCAGCCAGCATTGGGTTGAGAACTGATGCCAGGCAAACCCATAGTCTGATTAAAGAAATGTCTGAGCAGCCTTCAAAGGCAAGCTGTGGGTGCTTGGAGTGCCTTTCAGCTCACTGTATTTTGAGTTGATTTAGGCTGAATGCTCTCACATGACTCACAAGGTCCCGCTTCTGCAGATACCTAATGTGTGCTGATACAAGGAGATGCAGAAAGGGCTCTGTGAGTACATACATAAGAGTCTGCAAAAGCAGGGCTTGTATTCATCCAGTGCTTTTCCCTTTTTAAAGGCAATTGTAATTGTACAGCATGCACACTTGTGGAAAAAGTCACTTGGCCTGCTTCAAGGCAGGTGCTTAAGTTTAAGCACATGGGTGGCCCCATTAATCCTGATGGTGGTACTCAAGTACAGGAAGCACATGGTTAATTGCTTTACAGGACCAGGATCTATACACTCTCCCCAAGGCATTTTTCACCAACAATAGCATACTACTCCATGAAATTTTTGCAGACCAGGGTGTTCAGGTCCAAATAGTAATTGCAATAAGAAGGAAGAAATACATATAAAAATGTTGCGAATGTATTTGCACCTTGCCAGGGCGGTGGGATTATTCCTTATCCTGGGCCTTTTTGTTTGCTTTTCAGTTGCTGCGATCATGGCTGTGGGTGGGCTTCTTCTCTGCGTGCTGTTGCCTATCCGAGCCTAACATGGTCAGTGTTCCCACCCGTGCTGGCTCCTACTTCGTGTCCTCCGTCCATGTTCTCTGTGCACAGTCCGCCTCTCCCTTCCTTTCTTGTATTGGCCTGGAAATCACTTTCTCATCTGCTCTCTGTACCCAGCTTGTCTATCTCAACAATTGGAAATAGCGTGACCTGAAGCAGAGTGTATCTTCAGCAAGAGCAGGGATCTCGGGGGGAAAACACACTATGTTGTGCCGTGATCAAGCCAGACACTGCGCCAGGTGTCTAATAAAGCATCACGTATGCCAGACACCCATCAAGTTCTGCTTCTTGTCACCCAAAGGGGCCGGGGGGAGGTAATGTGCCCCCAGAGAGGAGGCAGAGGGTAGGTGGGAGTGGAAAGGTGTTTAGTGGCATGTGACATGCATGTCAGTGGAATGCACTGTATGTCATCGACATACGTGTCGGTGTATGACATACACAGCAATGACATGGTGCTGTTTGCCCACGATATGCTCCAGCAGCATTGGACATATCTCTGCGGGTGTCCTGAGGTGCGTGTCCATGCTGCATGCTGTCCTGTTCTGCCACCATCTGGGCTGCCTCACCACTTTCTGCTCTCTCGTACTCTCCCCTGTCTTCTAACTAGTCAAAGGAGGGCTGATTTTAATTTCTGTTGGTTTGACTGGATGCAAGTTGAGTTGCTTCCCAAAGAAGAATCGACGGTAATATTTGTGTGGGCAGAGATCTTCCTAAGCCTCCTAAGAGACGCATGTAATCGCCATCCCCATCAGATAGCTGCTCGAGACCACAGAACTTCTGAGACATTCCACATGCATTGTTAAGCTGGGAAGGTTTTTCAGCATAGCTGGTGAGAGGTGTGGAGCTCTGCTGCTGTGTTTTCTGGGGGATGCTGAGGCTTTGCATGGTAGTAGCAGGGGTGTGGTGCAGTCCCTTGCTGTGGGGCACAGCAGTCACTAAGGTTGACCCTTTTGGGGTCGTTTGGTGCTGTATTTTTATTCTGATAGAGGCCTGAACCAAGGAGGAGTCTGGGTTTTGGTTTTTATTCCTGATGGAGCATTGTTTACTTGGTTTCTTGTGACTTTTCAGTGCTTAAAGAGCAGAGTTAGCAAGCAAAGATGCTCAGCTCAAAGTGTGTGCCTGTAAAAAGTTGTTCTGGTGTGTGGGCCATCGTTCTGGCAATAATTGCTCTGAAAGAAAACCTCACAGTACTTCTATTGTTTGTCATGCCTGTGGCACCAGTGCACAAGCAGTCCCTCCCTGCGAGTCATGCTTCAAATGTCCTCAGCAAGGCCCCCAGCCAGAGCGTGACAGCAATGAAAAGTACTTCTCAGAGAAGACCAGGATTGGACTGGATGGCTATGAAGATAAGAGATTCACAAGGAAAACTGGCTGACCTGGAGAACACCCTCTGCACGTTTCCTCCTAAGCTGCAGGGAGACTAATGTGGCAGCAAGCTGGCAGGGGGAAATGGGAAAAGTTACTTCAAGGCACGGATGCCATTGGCTGTGCTTTGGGAAGGCACGACAACCTCTTTAGAGAGATTTATGGAAATCACTTCAGAGGGAGCTTCCTGCAAGAGGGGAAAACGGTATCTTGTTTAAGTTATTTTTAATTGTTCTGGTGGTGGTTTAGGAAAGCAGAGAGTCATTCAGCGCAAAGGCAGGGAAAGACTAAAGGCTAAAAATACCACTGCTGGATTTGTGAAGCTTCCTTTGTAAGGCATCCAAGTTAATCAGAGGTCAAAGACAGAGTCACACAGTGTAGAGGGGGACAGCAGTGCCGGGCAAGCAGCTGAGAAGATTGTGAGCCGGCAGCCCTTTGGAAGGGAATCTGCCCAGTTCCTCTTAGGCCAGCCATCTACTGTATCAGTGGACTGAGCTGAAGATCTTTGCTTGTCATCACCACAGCTTTTACTGCTCTTTTGATCTTGTGCAGGAGGAAAGTGAACAGAAAACAGAAAGCAACTTCCAGTACAGAAGCTGTTCCGTTTACACCACTCCCTTATGTATTCCTTGGTTTTTTGATACTGAATTTATTCTAGGATTGCAAATGGCAAAGGCAAATGCTGAACACAGACTGTCACTAGTGGTAGGCTTCTGCCTCTGGCTCTCAGTATCAGTGTTGTTTATCAAGGATAAAGCTATTTACTGAACAAGTTATTGTCTCCACACATGAGCTAAGGCGACAGGATCTTGGCCCAATGGACAGATCCATGTTTGTTTGTTCCTCTGCATGGAACACGATCCTGCCCTTCAACACGTATGCAGCTTTATTGCTTTAACATCTTGGAACAAATAGTCTGAAATAAGCACCAACCCCTTGCAAACAACAGCCATGAAGTCCTTGCAAACCTCCTGTAAAGTGATAGCTTGAGATGGGTTGGAAGCATTTCTCTAATTCTAATTCTAAGCATTTTTCTAATTCTCTAAAAGTTGATTTATTTTAAAAGACGTGCTTCTGAGTGCAGGTCTCAGCCCTGAAAAAAAGTGGTCTTTTGTCCCTGTTTCAGAGAAGTTTTGTTTATCTCACATTTAAGAGATTAAATACACATATAGATCTCTGCAAGACTGGGATGGGAGATTGCATGCTGCTTCAGGGCTCAACCTGTTCGATGGTACTGACTGCACCTGGCAAGGTGAAGTCCCTTTCCTCATCAGGGATATCTCAATGCTGTCCCCACCTGCATTTCCAGTCATGCCTTGGCTGTGTGCTGAAATGCTTTGGCCTCTACCTGTAAAAAAAGTATTTAAAGATTTTTCTGCCTCAGCACCTAGGGCTTGAAATCCAAGGTCCAGGTTCACAGTCCCCTGGCTGTGTCTTAGCTTGTGACCAGAATGGTGGCCCTAGCTAGGGAGAGGAAAACTCCTTCCCTTGAGCATTCTGTGCCTTTCAGGGGAATCCCTTGAGTGGCCAAAGGGACACACACAGCCCAGCAAGGGCATCCTGAAGAGCAGAGCAGAAGCAAAAGAATCTCTATCAGTCCAGGGAGAGCAAGCATCTTCCTGCCTCACTTCTTGAAGGATTTTTCTCTGTGAATTGGCTTCTGTCATGCAAGTTAGTGGGCATTGGTTTCCCAGCTGGATTCTTCATCTTTCTACCTGTCCATTTTATATTTTAGGAACCTATATAGGGATCATTTTACAACTTCACTTTTATAATCTGCTCCATAAATATTTTATGAGCTGCCTGCCAATCTGCAAGTAGTTTTTAAATAAGACATGATGCCTTAAGAATATTTAAAGTCTCACTTTTCTTTTTACCTCTGATACTTTTATTGAAAAACACAGAGCTGTGCAAGGAGAAATCTGCTTTCTACATAGAGATACTGGGACAAATCCACAACAGGAGTAAATTAATTGAGATTCAGGTGTGCTGCTGAATTACGTTAAGTCTTTGGCTGAGTGTCTCCAGCTCTGTGGGAGATGAAGCGAGTGTCAGGATCTTTATGCTTTTGCTGTGCGTGATATAGAAAAGATATCGGAAATCTATGGTTTGTACAGTGATAATAAACTAGAGAATGAGTCTTCCATCAGAGCTTTTGACTCACAGCTTTGCCAATAAATATTAAGACCAAATGCCCATGCAGAAATGGATTATTTCACAAACAATTGAGAGCTTTTTTTTCTCCCAAAATATATTGCAAAGCCACAATATTTAGATACTTTGATCTGCCAGTAAGATTCACAAAGTGACTCAGGACTGTTGAACTGAAATTGGAGATTTTTATGTGATTTAGTTGGGGAAGAAAGGAGAAAAAAAAGCTTGTGTGTGTTAAAGCATCTGAAGGTGAAGAATGGAAGAAGCATGGTTTAGCCCCAGTCAGCATGGACTCTGGCTAGTTTGAGAAAGTGTGCGAAGGGCACAAGTGATGGCAGGTCTTGCAGCAAGCTTTATTAGTGACACCCAACTGTTGCTTGACAGTCACAGTCCACTAGCTGCCATTTCACTTTGACGTGTCTTGTCAAGGCTTGTTTTAACGATGCTTCAGGCATCCCAGAGCCTGATTTCGTATGCTAATGTGGTGTGCTGCTGTATGTGTTACCCAGCTCGAGAGAAGGGGGCAGCTGCAGCCAGCTGGTTTGCATTGGCCTTCAGAGTGTGTCCATGGGCAGTAAAACACGGACCGTTGTGCATCAAGGTGTGCTTGGATCACTGTGTGCGGGGTATGGCGTGCTTCTGCCTCCTCTGTGTTTATGGTCAAGGAATCAGGAGATGCAGGTCATAGAAAGGATGGTGTTAGAAAAGCGTTTTTACAGGCAAAGTGCTCCAAATCTGAAGAAGAGACAAGGGCATTTGCTCCAAAAGGAAAACAGAAGAAATATCGGATATGTTCATTTGGTAGAAGGATGACTTGACATATTTGTGTATTTTTAAAAGGAAAATTGAGTCATATGCCTCCGTCCAGAAAAATTAGTTCTCCAGAAAACTGATGTAACTTTGGCAACTTGCAGCAGAAAATATTGGGGTTTCCAGAAGTGGGACTTGATACTGAGACTCATCTCTGTAGTTTAAGTAGTTAAAAGGGGAGGTCATATGATGAAGAAGAAGAATCCGTTCTCACCAAGGGTTTGTGAACACCAGAGTGTGCTTTGAAATGAGCCTTACTCCTAGGGTCTGCATGTACGCCTAGAGCTTAGGTTTTGAGTTAATTATGCAGGATCTCATCTCAGGAAATGGCACTGCTGGTTTTAGAGCAAGGCAATGAACAGCGACATGCAGATAACTGAGCCACATCTCTGGTTCTTGTGGAGTTTGCATTCAAAGTGTTACAGTCTCCGCTTGGTTGTTGCTGCGGAAATGGTGCCTTGCATGGTTACCCTGGCTGTTTATCAAGTGCAACCTGTTTATCTCCCTGCCTGTGTCCCCAGACTGCCTGCCAGCCTTCCCTTGTCTTCTTGATCTGTTCCCCTGCGCTTGCACAACTTTTGCAATCTATGTTTTTCCTTCCTCTCCCTGTGGTACTGGTCTCCCTTTCTCCCCTAGGTAAACTTCCTCTTCCCTGGAATAGCCCCAGAAGCTCATGTTGCTTTTTCTCTCCTCGGCTGTCCAGCATCCAGCTCTGCTGGGTCCAGCTCTATGGTGGGGTCTCATCGTGTCTGGGCTTTTGCTTGTAACTGTGATCATTTCACAAACCCAGTGCCAGAATCCTATAGCCAAAAGGCTGCTTGGCCCCTTGCATCCGGGCAGACAGCAGTTCCCTGTAATAGGACTTCATGCTGAGAGCATGTTTCATGCAGATGCCTGTTACTGCCTCCTCCTAATTGCAGTTTTGTTCTTGCTAATCATATGCTTCTCCTTGCTGTGAGTGATGCTGGAGTGCTCACATGCCCCTAGCTCAAAAATCATGGAAGCAATGGGAGAGAGGTTTCTCAGCTTTAAGTGGCTTCTTAGTAGCCTGAGGATTTCTTTGTGGTGTGCCAGCTGGTGATTCCAGTGCATGCTAGCTGGCTTGTGGGTGTCTGTTCCAGGTTTTCATTCTACCAAGCAGTGTCCTTCAGTCTCATGTTCATGCGGTTTGCTTGTAAGGATGATCCAGTTCCCATATCCAGTTATGTTGTCAGGTCCTTGGAAAGACGAGCATATATATGTGCATCCTACATACCTCATCTCGTATTTTTAAATGTTGTTTTAAATGTATGTATAGGGATTCTTTTTGCCTGTGCAGTTATCCTGGGGCTTCCTATGTGAAGCAGATCTCAGAAATGCCACCAAAGCGGACATGCATGCAGTGCTAATGCAAAACTATCACCTAGAAAACCAATGGGAAGAATGAAACTGAATCAGGAGAAGGCAACTAAAAACTAACAGGAGGATGCCCTGGGGAAGATGCGACTTCCAAATGACTCTAGTTGCAACTCCATGATAGGATCCAGCACTGTCCTTGCACTGTCTGGTGCTAAGGAGCAGGATAGGTCAGGCAGCTTGCCTTCTTCCATCTTTATTCTGCTGGGCAGAGGGGATTCCATGAATGGCAGCTCCCCTGTGGAAAGACAGGAGATGTGCACAAGGTGCTGTGCAGAGCCAACAATATGTAGGAGACACCTGAAGGCAGTGAGGCAACAGGTTTGGTTTTCTTTTGTTTTAAGCCATTATTTTGCATGTGTATAAGGTAAATGCTTACACAAGGCCATTGTCTAAAATATCATAATTTAAAGTTCAGTGCAAATGCACTGTGGATGAAGGGGAGTGTGCAAGACATACAACACAGTGCCTGAAAAAGCTCTGCAGTCCAGGAGATTTTGTTTCTGCAGTTCTGATGTTTCATCCCATTCTCCTTTCATTGTCCTTCCTGTTCCTGCTTTCTTTTTTTCTGAATAATAGCTGCATTAGATGTCAGGTAGAGTGGAGTTGTTCAGAAGCATCTGTGGGATTTGGAAACACAAGTCCAATTGAAAATCCACAGGCCTTGAGCCCTGAATCCCGATAGGGAAATTGCAAGTAGTTTGATGAGCTAAAACTGGGACAGCAGCAGTAGAGCCACTAGGGAGGTTGGGTTCGTCACTGCTCTGGGTTTTTGTACATTGTGTGATTTTAAGTAAAGAATGGAGTTCTGCCATACCAGAGACAAAAGTACTCTGCTGTTGTGGGTTTTTTTTTCCAGGCGATGTGGCTATAGCAAGGCTAAACAAGATCCAGAAGAAGAAAAGATGCATTTTCATAATGGCCACAGTGAGTAAAGAGCAAACGTGTATATGTGGTGTTGGCTTTCTGTGGTAATGAGAAATTCAACTGAGAGGTGGTTTTCTGAAAACAAAAAACCAAACAACTCGTTTTTCTGGTAATTCACAAAGGAATTGTTTGTGCAGTAGGTCTCCACCTGCCCCTGCTGCAAGCCCCACAGAGAACTGAAAGTTTGAACCGTCCTTATGTGTTGAGCTATTCACACCTGTGTGTTTGCAGCAGATCTTTCTAGTGAGCCATTTTGGTTTGTTCCTCTGTCTTTGCTGTGTGAACTGAGATGTTATTAATTTTTCCTGGTCAGCACATAACAACTCAACATATTTGTGGTCTGGACACATCAGTCCAAAATACCTGTTTGAAACCCTTGCTTCACCCCAGCCAGCTGCGAGGACCAAGCCCTGCTACTCTTCGGCTTGGATGCCTCTGCAGAGATGTGAGGAATAACACCTATTTTCCTGCACCTAGGAAGCTTTCAGAAATGCTATGTTAATGCCCTTGAATAGAAAACTCCTCTGCGCTGATGCTAGAAAGTAAATCTCGTGGTTGCTATCAGTCCTTCCTTCATCAAAAGCTGTGGGATCTGGGGATGAGTAACTGTGAGGTGCCTTTTGGGGTGGAAAAGGCAAACACATTGTGAGTGAAAGTCAAATTTCCATTAGTGCTATGTAATGAAGGCAGCAGGAAGCAAATCAATTAGAGCCACAGTGTAATATAGCTGTCTCATTAGACTGATGAGCAATTCTTCATGTGAGTAGCCTTAATGATTGTCAAAACAAACTTATAATATGGATAATGAAAATACTTTTTCCTCTCTCAAGTCCTGGAGAAAAAGCCTGCTATTGATTATATTTATACTGATACAACCCACAGGCTTTGTACTGCAAATATGCAGTTCTTTTAAACCTCAGTAACTCTGTCTGAAATAATGTGGGCGATTGATTAGCTGATGTGTGACTGGTAGGGCATAATTTACTTCAGCTCTCCATCAACCCCCGTCCATCCAGCTTGCTTTGCAAGTTATTCCTGTGACATTTTGCTTTGCTGGTGTATCCTCTCTAGTTCCAGAAAGGGATCCTTTTCTACCAGACACCAGACCAACCCATTACACAGCACCAAAAGGGGTTTTTAGTTGCACGTCATTCCAGCTGAGCAGTGTTGGGCTTTTCTAAATGTGATGAAGTTGCACATATGTCACATATAAACTAAATGTCATTTTTCAAGAATGCTACTCATTTTCACCGTAGAAATAAATTTCCTGCAGAGCAGAGTGCAAGGGACAGGAGTGTGTAATGCCCATTTTCCGTGATGCCACGTGCCATTAAACGTGCTTAATTTGTGTTTGCAGTTAAGCTGCCTGGAGTAAGGACCTACGTTGACCCCCACACCTACGAGGACCCTAATCAAGCTGTCCACGAGTTTGCTAAGGAAATTGAAGCTTCGTGCATAACCATTGAAAGAGTTATTGGAGCTGGTATGGAAATGCGTTCCATGACCCTTAGCAACGTGAAGGGTTGGCTTTCTTAACGTGAGAGACCTGGGAAGGGCTGTGAAATATTTGATCTGTTAGGTACCCTGCAAGTGAAGGTGAGCATGTTCCAGCTGAAGTTTGGGACAGACCTGTCATTGTCTGCAGTTTTGAAATTTAGGAGCTGAACTGAAAATGTCAGAAAATGGTTGTCACATTTAGACGCAACTGAGCTATTTCAGTTGATGCTAAGGGAAAGAAGTCACTTTATTTTCACATTCTTCTTACCATTTTAACCTTTTTATCCCCAACATGAAGGTCAGTCTTGAATCAAAAATTAAGAAGTCACCTGGGACATTAAAAAAGCACAGGCCAAAGTCCAAAGCTTTAGAATTCCTTGGTTAAAAGAAGAAACTCCCATTTTGTTTCCAGTAAAGCTGTTGGTTTAGACTTGCACTCAGCCTTAGGAGTATTTTCTATCCTCTGAAATTGTGGGTTTGGACATAATTTACTGTTCACCAGAAAAAAAATCCATTTAGGTTACTTTTTGGAAAAGGTAGTAATAAATTTGTAAAGAGTTTATATTCTATAAAAGTATATGTTACTGTGAAAGGCTGACAGCTTTCCATCTACGAAAGCTACCAGAGGAAGGTGAAAAAGCAAGTGGTTTGAGTTTTACAGCAATCCACACAGGACAGTGCTATAGGATGTGACCAGACGCTTTCATATAGTAGACAAAAATATGAAATGAGAAAAAAGCCCCAGTGGAATATAAAGCATAGCTCTTTAAATATAGGAAAATTACATTTTTACTCCTAGTTTGCTTGTGCTTATGAATTACTTGGCTTGTGGTACAGTGGCTATTTGAGGTGGTTATCACTGTGATGTTCAGCAATCCATATCCATGAATGCAGGGCAGCCCTTTTCATCAGTGCTTTTCATCAGCCGAGGCTGTGCTGCATCCTGTAGACAGAGGCACATCGTGTGTTCCCTTGACTTGGTGTGACCCCATTCTTCCTGATTTTCCTCTAAAGGTGAATTTGGGGAAGTCTGCAGTGGGCGGCTGAAGCTGCAGGGAAAGCGTGAGTTTCCAGTGGCTATCAAAACCCTGAAGGTGGGCTACACAGAGAAACAGAGAAGAGATTTCTTGGGAGAAGCAAGCATCATGGGGCAGTTTGACCACCCCAACATCATCCACCTGGAAGGTGTCGTCACAAAAAGTAGGTACAATTTGCTGTGAACTGCTATCTGTGAACTCTGGCTGATGGGAGAGTTGATTAAGGGAGGAAGACCTAGGTGATTCCTGTTCTGAATGCACTTTCCATCATTTCTCACACAAAGGTGAGCTCCCCTTGCCTGAAGTGTCACACTTGATAGGTCCAGCCAGAAACAGGTTCCCTAACACTGTAAAGGGAGTTTGTGCCCAAAGGGTTTTGGTTTTCATCTAGCCAGAATGGATAGAATGGATAAAAAACTTCAGCTGCCTCTGGATACCTTGCCTCACCTAGACATATTATGCATGGGCTAAGAGAAAACCCTTCTTCAAAGGCCCAAAATTAGGAGAGACAGAAATGGAAGATGTTTTTGGCCAGCCTCATGCAGTGTGTGGATGATGGGGACAGCAGTAAGCCTGGGATGTCTGAATGCCAGTGGAGTGCTTGATTCCTGCCTTGCAGGTGGTTCAGCAGCTCATACCACCTGCAAAATGCAAGAGCATTTTCAACACAGCAACGCCAGGCCAGTCGCTAAGTTTTCCAAGCAGGCTTGCCTCTTATTTCTGCCTTTATTTGTTTCTTTTTGAAACTATATCATCCTCAGCGTGAACAAAGATGTACCAAGTAGTGGGAAGTGATTTCCTTGTCAGGTACTTGAGGAAGATTTTCTACCAAGAGTCTGGGAGGAAAGGGAACCCGCCCCACACCCCGTGATGATTTCCAGCTGTCATATTTTGAGAAACTACTGAAGGTAGTACTGAGCCTAGTGATCGCTCCCATGGTATGCAAGCAAGAACAGAAGGTACTGAAGTTTTGCTGTCCAGAAGCAGGGAAGAAGAACAGAACTGCAGGTGAAGATGACAGGAGTGTTTAAAACCACAATTAAAGCAAGCTCCCTCTGGGATCTGCTGGAGATGCCATTGAAAATAGTTGCCCATGGTGCTGGCATATAGATTATGGGAGGGGTTGAGGGCATCCCAGCACGAGAGTTACTGAGGTCTGACTGCTCAGTTTGCAAAACAACCTTCTGTAACTTTTCCAGCCCAGTTCCTCTCCAAATTACAGTATGCACTAAAGATAAGGGCAGGGAAAGGGACAGCAAATCCAAATGTGCCCGGCGCAAGATTGTTGGTGCTGTGCGGAGGCCGTGGAAAATGTGTAGAGCTCTTGTTACTCATCCATCTTAGAGACTTGGAGGATCTACTTTATTTGCATCAAGGATTATTTTGTTGAAAAGAACTACTCCTTTATTTTAAGATGTATTTCAAGTGAAGAAGCACCAGCCTCACAGGTGGGAATGGCTGTCTCCCCTCTTGTCTTCACGTTTGGCAATGCCAGAGTTTGCTTAGCTACTGCTGTTCAGATGGTGGCATTTGGGGCCATGCGCTGCTCTCAGTACCATTTGTCATTCCTCAGAGGAAGCATCTCCAACATTAGTTCTTTTTCAGAGCTGCAGTAGAGAAGGTACAAAGGCTCTAGCTGTTTGACCTTGTAACCTCCACAAAATCAATGCTGTTTTGTAATCAACAGCCTTTCCTTGCATTTTCCCTTGATATTGCATTTCCTAAAACTTGGGAGAAAAGGAAAAATCACCAAAGTAGATTTCTCCCAAAAATTTGTAATAAATATCAAAATCTCTTGGGGACACACTGTGTAACCCTTAATACATAAGAGCTCCAATTTCTAGCCCTGCAGGGATGTGGAATATTAGGCAGGAAGCAAGTGATGATTATACATCCATGAAAGCTGCTGCTGGCATGAGCTTGAGTCTCTGGCTGCTGGGACCTCAGGGGATGGTTGGGAATCTCACTTTTAGTGAGAATGTGCCTCCCTAGCAAGGTGCCTTTTTTATGAAGTGTCTGTCTGCTCCAAAGGCTTTGGAAACACAGAGAGCTCTGCTTCTAAATTGGACTTGGAGCAACTGGAGTTCAGATTCAGGGAGTTACAGGCACCCAGAGCTTCTCATTATCACATGTTTACTGCACTCAGAATTCTTTTCCAGCAGACATCTATAGCATCTTCATTGCTTTTTCCTTTTCTTTTACATGGACCAAAACAACCTCTATGAATCACAAAGTATTCTGCTCTCTCAAAGTATTTAACTTCTTTTACTCTTCAGTTTCATAGTCATTGGCCTTTTCTAGAATCAGATCTTTAGGGTAGAATGTCTTTTCTGCATCATGATTTACTTTGGAAGTAAATTAACTTAAATTGAATTAGGCCGTTTTTAATTCTGAATGAGAATATTGTTATATTTAATTAATATAGTCCAAATGCACACCTTAGTTAATTTAAACTAATCATTGTCCCCTCACAGACAAACCCTTAGCTATTTCTTCTTTACAAAGGTAGTGACAGTTTTCATTTGGTTGCACTGATGGTGTCCACATTGCATTAATACGTTGGCTTGAGTGTCATCAGAATATATTTTATAACCATGTAGTGCCAGCAGGAGGAAGCCCTGGTGACACAGAGAATCAGCCCAGCACTTTGGAAGGGCTGATGTTTACTTTTAATTTACTTTGTTGAAAGTTATCTATTTGTGTCCTTATTTCCATGCTCTTGGATATGGGGTTAATTTATTCCATGATTCCTGCCAACCTGCAGCAGTCAGATAATGAAACATAAGTGCCAGAAATCCTACTTTTTTTTTTTTTTCTCTGATGGCATCCAAAGGTTTGGAGGAGGTTCCCCAGGGTGGTGGCAGAACAAGACTTCATCCTCACTGCAGCACTGCCTTGAAGTGTCAGAGATAAGGAACTCCATACCAAAGCTGGATGTTTAGCATTTAAAAACAAAAAATTTCTTTAACATTTGAGATATCCTTGGGGTTTTCTTCCCTGCAAAGCCACTGACACGTTTGCCAGCCAGTAGCAATGGCCCCCAAGATCTCTCCTTCATCCTATGTGCAGCCCATGTTGTACACAGACAGGTCGCTGTCATCCTTAAAGATGGGGACCCTCATTTCATTTGGGATTCACCAATATTTTTCATGGTCCTAAGGTACATTTCTCATATCAGAAGTAATATTTTGGGCAAGTTTCAAGCCTGGGCAGCAGCTGTGATAGTAACTTAAAAGAACTGAAGCAGCACAGGTCCTTCATGCTACAAAGGTAGTATTTGCACAGCAATGAGTATTTTGATTGACAAGTTCACAGTTACCTTTGTTATGCACATAATTAAGCAGTAAATTAGGCAAAATAGTTAAGGAATCGAAAATGGGAAAATTAAGATTTAGCTAAAAGGTAGGACATGCGCTGATTTTTAGTATTTACCTTCATGTGCATGTTATGACACACAGCAGCTCTCGTTGATCATTTCTATAAAAGACATTTATAATGCACTTTACAAATAACTGACAGCTCCTCTTTTGTCTGTGCTTGGTGCTAGCTAATGGAAATTGATTTAAATAAAAAATAATTTACATGTTCTTATAAGATTTCATTGAATTTACAAGGGCTGGAGCACACCACATTAATTATTGCTACGCCATTGTGGCAAGCTAGCGAGAAATTAGATATAAAAACTGAGCAAAAACTATATATAATTACCATTAAAATGACTCGGGCATGAAAATTAATCAAACAGATTTGGAAAAACATTATTATTCCTGTCAACAATAGGAGACCAGGTCCTTTGTTAAGAACTTTTACTTTGATTTCCGCTTGCACTCATTCCATACTTAACTAGCTTTTGTTCTGCAGTGTAAATATTCCTTTTCTTACTTCCAGATGTGTTTACAAGGGTAGTCACGTGGACTTACTTGAATTACAAGGAATGCAATCCCATCCTTTCCTGGTCTTGGTTTTGGTGGCTACCAAGCCCAAGCTTCAGATCATCCTTGTTGCTCTTGTTGGGCTCCCATTGTTACTTCAGGGCATTGAAACTCGACAGAAGGGTCCAAAGAGGTTGCTGTGTGCAGTTTGGCCTCTGCAAGCTTTCAGCTTGTTGGTGGAGACAAGAGCAAGGTTGCCTGGGTTCTGCTTGCAACCTCTTCCTCAGTCATCACGTAAAGTTTTTAGGGCTTGGTACCCCACCCATAATACAGTATTACTTTTTCATCCAGTCCTCCTCAGTTTCCCTACTTCTGTATTTATTCTGGGAACAGCTCTTGTCATTCTGCTGGGACAGCAGTGTCTTGGTGCAGATTTGCTGTTGCATGGCTGTATATCCACATGCAAACACACTATTAAAAGACTTATTGCTCATGTTTTTTGAATAAATTCCTAACAAACTCATGCACTTTTTTTTTACAGGCAAACCAGTAATGATAGTGACTGAATATATGGAGAATGGCTCTCTGGATACATTTTTAAAGGTATTGCTTAGATCTTTTTTCCAGGGGGACCTGGGGACTTGGTTACGGTTTCGGTTCTTTGTAGATGGTTAATGTCAGTGAAAATGCTTTCTGGGTGTTGGTGCTGTCTGGAGGCAGGAGTAGCTCAGTTGTCTCTTTGATCTGCATTTACACAGCATCATGAAGGACCTGGTGCATGCAGTGATACAAACAGGTAAGTATAAATTGGAGGATATTAAGTTTATTTTAAAAGGCAGTTGTCTGCGTGAAAGGTATTAACTTATCCTGCAAAATGTGATGTGGTTCAAGAGCAGATCCATGCTGCTGCATAGCAAACCCCAGACCTTTCAGAGTTTTTCCATGAAATGTAAGAGCTAGAGAAGGGAGAGTGGGGGGAGTGGTTAGAAATGCAATGTGGCAACACGGGCAAGAGTCCCTACCCCCTCAAGTATTCATGAACCCCTACAGGTAGGATTTCCACGCAAGTTGGTGCCATTCAGTTGCCTGACCGAGAAGCCCAACCCAGTGTCCTCATTGCACACGTGTTCACTCCCAGTCACAGTCTCTTTATCAGTCACCAATAGAAGCAGCTCACTCCTTGATCTCAAGTTAAAAGAACTACATTTCCTTAGCTTTGTCTCTAGAGATCCTAATCTAAACAGTGAAACTTAGAAAAGCTTCATGGTCAGAGCATGAGAGTAATGAATTATTAATTTTCCTTTTTTCCTTCCTTGGAGACTTGCCTTTGCGTTTTTATTCATGCACACACAATGCTGAGGGTGCAGAGGCTCTCAGCTCATCAAATGTCTCCTTCCTTTTGCAGAAGAATGATGGGCAGTTCACAGTCATCCAGCTGGTCGGGATGCTGCGAGGCATCGCCTCAGGAATGAAGTACCTGTCTGACATGGGTTACGTGCACAGAGATCTGGCTGCCAGGAATATCCTGATCAACAGCAACTTGGTCTGCAAGGTGTCAGACTTCGGCCTCTCCAGAGTCCTAGAAGATGACCCTGAAGCAGCATACACAACCAGGGTGAGTTAAGGGGTTACCAAACAGATTGAGTTCAAGAGAAATGTATTTCTTGACACGTGTTGGTATTCAGGCTCTCTTGCAAAGAGGATTCTACGAATCCAGAGCCTCTAAACTGTGCAAGAGGGTTTGATCAGGTGATAACAGTTAATCATCACCAGATTTATTTTGCAAATGCCGTTAATTTAAAGTGGGGATGGCCAAATAAAACAATGCTTAACTAATAACTCTTTAAGTTGGGTACACGTGTCAGATAGCAGACTTTGCAAAGTTGCCATGCTTCCAAGCTCTGCTCTGTCCTCTTTGGTGAATGCCAGAGGGAAGAAAGAGCAATTTCTTTGCTTGGACACCCATCCAGTGATGTAAACCATGGTCTTCTGAACAATTTGACCCTTTTAAAACACTGGTATGCATGTAATGAATGCCTGTTGCCAATAATGCACATTGCTCTCGGCATTACCCAGTTGAGAGTAATTTCTCCCAACGCAAGAAGGAGCTTCTCCAACCTCAGTGCTCTGTCCATGCTCTGCCCACATGGCACTGGCACTGGCTCTGGAGAGAGGGGGTGGGCAGGACCCAGTCTCAGCAGCACAGACTTGGAGAGAGCCTCCAACATTAATGGCAGAGATTGGTGCACCTCGGACATGTCTTATTACTGTGTTTTTCCAAGGGTATTGTTTTGTGGATAGTGGGAGCTGTCTTGAGTCGTGTTCCCAGTTCCCGTGGAGATCTTGGAAAAGCCTTCCAGCTTTTGTCAGTCACGGCCCCGTGATGGGACTCAGTGCACAGCTGGACTGGCACTTCCCTGCAGGCTGAAGGGCTCTCGGCCAGCCCTGCTGCGGCTCCCACGTGTGCTGCCATGTGCTAATTGGCACTGCTGAGAACCTGGCCCTTCACTTAAGGCATGTGCTGATAAGCTTGTGAATAAGTAATTTTGGGAAGAAGAGACTTTTAAAAAGTTGCTTTGAAAATGTGTTCCAAATCCTGTCTTTTTCCAATAACAAACACTGTTAGGGGGCATTCAGGGAGACCTTCCAATATTAAGCTCAACACGGAGAGGAAGGGACTTCACAGTAAAATATTTTTTTATATAAATCAAGGGAGACAACTCTTTAAACCCAATGAGAAAAGTATTCCTTAATCCATGCTCTCCTTTCCCTCCCCTTTCCCTTCTCAGAGCCAATCTAAAGTTTGATTTTTAAAATGATAGAAAAAAAGGAAACAGCAAAGCACATTTGATAGCTGTGGCATCATTTTTAGTCCCACAGCAGAGGCCAAGCAGGCTGGTCTTTAAACACACAGATTTCTGTGCCTGCTACACAGATCTCTCTGCAGGACCAGGACTGCATTAAAAAAAAAAAAAAAAGAAAAAAGAAAAAAAAGGGAATTACTTCCGCAGCAATTTGCATGAAGCCCTCATTAGATCAAAGTCTTCCTCGGCTTCAGAACTGTCTGTTCCTCCCCCGCTCGCTCTCAGAATTGGAGGAACTGTATTCCCTTACCAACCCGTGCAACATAATTGAGATGTTGATCCTATACATGTCCCAGCATTCAAACAACATTCAAACAACAAACCTTCAGGACAGCCAATTAGTAGGCAGCCTACAAATGCTTATGGGCTGAGATAATGTGGAAAGGGGCCCCATGCTGTCAAACAGATTTACTTTAAAATTCGATGTCTCTTTCCAGAGAGAAAATAACATCCCTTGGTGCTCTGAGAAGAGCCGTTTCGACTTTTTTCACATGTTCTCTGCCCTCCTCTGCAATCTGTTTTTTGGGTTTTTTCTCCATTTCTTTTCTGTTTAGGGAGGGAAGATCCCCATTCGATGGACAGCGCCTGAAGCGATTGCCTTCCGCAAATTCACGTCAGCCAGTGATGTCTGGAGCTACGGCATTGTGATGTGGGAGGTGATGTCCTACGGCGAGCGGCCTTACTGGGAAATGACAAACCAAGATGTAAGCACGTGCCAGAGCTGCTGTGTGAGGGGACTTTGAGGGCTCAGCATTCATTCTGCAATCAGAGAGGCAGAATGGGGACAAGAGGAGGAGAGCATGTTCCCCCATGCCAGACAGAAGCGATCGTCCCGTTTGATGCTCTTTTTTCTTTGCAGCAACCCAGAACAGGCTGTGCGCAGAGGGAAATGTGTCTGCACGGAGGCAAGCCTGCTTCCCCCAGCAGACTGCTGGAGCTTCACTAATGCTGTTAGAGCTGGAGCCTGTCCCTCCTCTGCTTAATGACAAAGGCCTGCCAGGGGATAGATGCTGATAAACTGGCAGCGTTTCAATTGTGTGCTCAAACCCCTGCTGCCACGTAAAGCAGAAACTCAAGAGAGTCATGGTAAGGGCTTTGTTTCCCAGCACAAAAGCTGGGTGATTTGATCTAGTCACAGCAGTCCACAGAGCCTCTTCTTGGTTGTTCTTGCATTGCTGATCTCAAAAGAATCGTTTTGGTACAGTTGTGAACATCTTCTAAGTCTGTGCTTAGACAAGCTCTCATTCATTTGTACAGTACTGTTTGAGTTGTGGCCCCTTGCTCCTGGGTTCCAGTGTCCCCTTGAGCCTCTGACCTCAAGGCCACCCTCTGAAGCATCTCCAGACAGGGAGATGACTGGGAACACTGTCTCTCACTTGACTGCAGCTCCAATCCCAGCCTGGGTAAGGATCTTTTGATCCTACTGCACGGCTGCATTCTACCCTGAGCTCACCATCAACATCTGTCCTTGTCTAAGGCTAAAAAAATTTAAGCTTGGAGTAGCCAGATTTTCTAGATCCCTCCTTCCTCTTCACATCTCTGATAACTATGGTTTGCAAAGGTCTCTGAGAATGCCAGCTAGTCGTGAGGTCAGATTCACCATGAGGCATGTGGGGCAGCCCTGCTACCTGTGGAGATCCTACTGCTGGATGGGTTTCCACCATGGGTGTCCTCTGGTCACAACACCTGGTGTTTCATCCTTTCTGCTTTTTTGAGCAGTGTTCCTATTCAAGTGATTTTCTCCTGTTTCACTGGCAGCAAGGGCTCTGGCTGAGCATTCTGCTCTTCCTGCATTTTGTTAGCAAGCCTTTGCCATCAGTGGATGTTACTACCTGTCATGCTGAGCTGCTGTCTCGTCTCACTTTGAGCCCAGGCGTGGAAACGAGCAGTACCTTTGAGACCATCACGCCATGCTTCTTGCCGGGGACCTGAGCACATTGTTTGGCATGAATGCCCCACCGCTCCTGTGTTGCTGAGGCTGTCACATTTGCAGGAAGTTCAGTAAAGCAGCATGTACCTACACAGGGATTTATCTTAATCAAATACAGGGACTTGCTTCCATAGTCTGTGCAGAGAATGCAGCAGTTGAGAGCCAAGCTTTTTCGCTCACACTGAGCACTGTAACTATCTTTAATGCTGATGCACTGGCATAGCACAGATGTTCTTCAGTAAATGCCAGGCTAAGATTGAGGCTGGTGCCAGTGAAGTAATGCTCCGTGGCTAGGGGAGTCCCTTGTCTGAATCATACCACTATGAGCATCCACACTTTACAGAACTGTTCCAAAAAGCCCAAATGCCTCCATGTTCTACAGGGCACAGGGTGAATTTCACACTTACCTGGTGTGAAAGCAGAAAAGGAAGGACTAGCGAGATGTTTATGAGCATCAGTTCCTGCTCAGGCTTTCCTTGTGTAACCTCTAATGTTACTTGCCTCTGCCCTTTGTGCAGATGGCAAGTGCCTGGATGGTGGTGGCCTGGGAACTTAGTTTGGTGCTGTGGCATTTTTCTCATGCAGTTCTTCCTCCTTCAGGTCCTGAAGGCCTCCTCTTTTTCTTTTCTCCTCTGCTTGTGCCGACAGAAGAGTCAGTGGTGTTAGATGCAGCATTGGTTTTTTTGCAGAGGAACAAGGGGTCACATAAATTTTGGACTCTGTTGCACCAGAGTTTCTTGTTGCATGGCTTGTAATTAAAGCACATCATTTGCAAGCACAGTTGATGATGAGCAAAATTATTTCTCACCGTGTTACAGATGGCTTGCTTTAAAGGAGGTGCAGTGCAGTAGGGCAGGCAAGGTTGTAAGGCTACAAACGACATTTTAAAGTCATGCTGGTTTCTGGATGGCCCTCTAAAAATATGCTTTGGCTTGACCACAAGATAAGGGTTTGATGCAGGAATTATTAAGAGGAATATTGTGGCCTGTGTCACACAGGTTGCTAAGCTAAATAATCACAGTGGTTGATGTTTAGTGTTCAGACTGGTGAATCTATGAAAATGTGGCTGAGTGTTGCTTTGGTTTACTGGAATAGACTATCCCAAATTGTCCTGTCCTAAACATCCAGTTCAGTCACCCCAATCCATAACTGAATAGTGCTTGTCCAGAAGAGGATGAGAGACAAAAATGCCTCCTTAGGTGCAAATTCTAGATCTTCAAGTTTTACAAAGCAGTACACACCAATGAGGGGAGCAGCAAATGTCCCATTTTCCCGTTTTTTAATCACTGTGGTGGCTACAAGTGACTCAGTCTTTGTTGTTTTGGGTTTTTTGCTCCTCTTACTGCAAGATGCCTGAAGGCACCTTCAGATGCAAGAGTGCATCCTAGCTCCTCGCAGTATTTTGATACCATTTACATTGTATCACCAGGACAACTGACATCCTGTAAATTGAGTTAACGCTATTGATCGCGATGTTACTGCCAGGAATATCCAGCGCACGTAACCCCACTGCAGATATAGTTCAGATATTCTGATCTGGTGCCAGATGGTCTGCTCCCCGTCTTGCTGCTATTTTCTTTCTGCTACAGTTGGAGGATGACCCATTATTGTTATAAATACACACATGGACACAGCAAATAACATTCTTGTGGCTGTGCCACACTGAAGCTTTTTCTTTATAGGGCAGCTGCAAGTTTGGAATCGGGGACCAGCTGAAAAGCACAGTGTGAAAAACAGAGTATAGATAGCACGGTGTGGTGGGGCTGGGAGCAACAGCCAGGCCATAGAAGAGATTGCCCTGCAAGTGCAGGTTGGGTGGAGAGTGGTGCAACTGCTCCACCGACAGATGAAATCTCAGATGGGCGCAAGAGGACTGCACGTGCTGTGGCCCAGATCTTCTGACGTGCTTTTTTCCCCTTGGAGGAGATCATAAAGCCTCACCTAACTGCTTCTCTGCCATGTTCATCCTTAGGGAGTTTGAGGTTCCCACTACTGATGCTCAGCTGGCGTGGCTCATTCCTGTGACTCTTCCACTTAACAAAAAGCTCTGTGATGGAGGACAATTTAAAAATAATCCATGTAGCCCTGAATTTTGAAGCCTTCTGAAATGCAATGCCAGCCAGACACTGTACTACTCATCTAGCGATTAAAGACCAAGAGAACAACTTCCATGCTCACCGCAGAGCTTTCTTTTTCACCACAGGATGTTATCAAATTGTGAGGCAACGTCTAGAATGCATGGCATCTGAGGTAGTCCTTGGAGTGGACAGTGAAGCAGATGTGGTTTTCACATGGACAGAGCAAATATCTGCTTCCAGCTTCTTTCAGTCAAGGAGTCTTGGGAGTGGAGGGTGTAAAAATGAGCTGCCGGGACTCCCTTGGCACAGAGGCAGAATCAGTCTTGTGGCTTAAAACATGAGCTGCATTCTCCTGAAAATTGGAATGGTTCAAAATGGGAACTGCTGGGCTTAAAGCCCTGCCAAAAATCTACCCCAAACTGTGGAAAACAAGTTGCCTTCTTCAATTCTGCCCTCATTTATTCCTTTCTGCCTTTCGAGAGGGCAGGCAACACATATGCATACCACTTGTTTGAGATATAAAACTGTAGATGGTTTGTATTTGAAATCAGTGCAACAACTCCCCTGGTTTTAATTTACATACTCTTGGGCTGACATTTTAAATTCCTGGCAGAAATGTGGCCACACTAAGAAACTACTAGACCCAGACAGTATTGAATGATATATGAGATGGTTGTTCTGCCTCTGCCTTGAATCCATCCATCAATTAGCATTCAAAGTCTCTTTTGAAATACAGTCAGACTTTTATTACTGTAATACAAATTTGTGGTCTAGCACATGCCTTTTCGTTTTAAAAAGAAGACAACATCTGAATAAACAAAATCACTGCACTCCCAGAAGATGCCAGAAAGCCCTGTAGGCTCTTTTTCATGGACTTAGCATAGGCTCCAGGAGTTTGCTGGTACACAGCCTAGAGACCACAACTGAGCTTTGAACAAGTGCAACCAGGCAATCTGGCCTCCTGGTTGCAGCAGTGGCTCAGCTTTCTAGATTCATTTTGCAATGACTAAAAATTACATTATTAACTCATCCCATAGAAAATGTGAAAGATAGAGGGGTTTACTGAGTTTGCCTCTCGTGTGCAGAGTTGGGGTGTGGCAGGATTTTTTTTGTGAGCATGTTGCTGATCCCAAAGTTCTCTGTTAAAGTCAATTTGCATTTGGGAGAAAGATGAGGGGAAGAAAAGCCTTGCGTTTTGTGTCCTGTAGGTGATTAAAGCCGTGGAGGAAGGCTATCGCCTGCCAAGTCCCATGGACTGCCCTGCTGCTCTCTACCAACTAATGCTCGACTGCTGGCAGAAAGACCGCAACAGCAGGCCCAAGTTTGACGAAATTGTCAGCATGTTGGACAAGCTCATCCGTAACCCGAGCAGCTTGAAGACGTTGGTTAATGCATCAAGCAGGTACAGACTCAGCCCAGAACCATTTCTCAGAGCAATCTCCTTGTCTGAATACCCATCCCTAGGGCTGGATTCCCTCTGACTATTTAGCCTGCGCGTGTTCATGGGTGGATGTTCCTTCAGCTTCGTTATGTCCAGGGGAGTTGACTCAAAGCAACTTTTTCTGTTGCAGTTGGCAGCTAAGTGAGCAATTCACTTAACTCTAAATGCAGTGCTGCTACCACAAAGAAAATTACCGTGGTCTGTCTTTCAGAAACAGGAGCTTCAGCAGTACTTTGTGACAAAACTGCTTCCGCTCCACCGCGAGGTTAGAGAAGGCAAGACTTGAGTGCATGAGGTAGACAGTAAATACTGTTCCAATTATCTGCCTGTTGACTTTATCTTGGTAATACAAACGAAGAGTCTCTTGGGGAAACTCTTAGGATGTGCAAAGCTCATGGATGTCCAGGTGCATCCTTCCTCAAGTATTCCCAGGCATGCTAGCCACCGCTACAAGTCATGAGAGTCTTGGCAATTGCAAGAGGAGGTCTGCAGTTCCCAAAGTGCTGTACACAAACCCTTTCCTAAAACCACATTAACTGAATAGAACAGCCAGTTTGTATTTAAACATGAATCTGAATAGCTACACAGCTACAAGTAAGGTAAACACAGTCAAGAAATAAAGCTGCACTTGGGGAGAAAGAGCTAAATAGTCTTGGAGAGGATTTTTCTATTTTCAGTGTAAGCACATGATTACTTCTGAGCCATTGGTGTTGCTAATCACACAGTCCCTTGCAATATCATAAAGATAGATAGATAGATAGATAGATAGATAGATAGATGTAAATATATCTATATTTAAATATATATATAAATATATATATATATAAATGCTGCTTCACTGATGGCAGTGGAGTTCCCCTGATTAACAATGCAAAAGGCCCTTCAGAAAAGTTTATTCTCAGAGGAGGGACAAAACAAGATATGTTGTTTTCTTTGAACAGGAATGAGGGAGATGAGATTAGGTTAGACTGGTGGTATGGAGCAGAGCAGATGTACTGCAGTGAGCTTAGAGTCATTTCTCCCCACACCTTCCAAGTGAGCCTAGCACAGCTGCTTGTGGCACATCTCACCTGCTGCAGCTGGACATCCCTATGGTGGCATGTCCCTGCGCATGGCATTTCCTGTACTGAAAGACAGGAACCCAAAATCTCTGTTAATTTTTAAATACGAGATAGATCTGGTTCCTCGGGCTGTTTTACATGTACCATTTACCATCTGAAGAAGAAATTATTCTTATTAGCAATTAGATGTAATGTCAGTGCCAGCAAACCTGCAGGAAAAAGTTTATGACAGCGTAAAACATGTGAACTTTCTCTTTTATTTTCAACTCCGAACAGTTATTTTCCAGGCCTGTTATGTGGTGGTTCCTGCACTCTTTTATACCAAACTATTGTGCCAGATGAGGAAAATAGGCAGGAAACCATTTCCTTGAGCTGCTAAGCACTTTGGTGATGTTGAATTCCATAAATGGGTCCATGCAATTCCAAACCTCTCCTTTTCAGAGCTGCTGTGGGTATTTTTGATATGGATGGAGCACCTGAACAGTCAGGCTTTGGGGTTGGGTTTCTATTCTCATGGATTGCTGTGCCCAGACCATAGTAATTCCAAATGAATCATAATTTCAATACAGAGCAGCTGTAAAGGATTTTTTTTTTTTATATGTAATGTGTTCTTTATGGAAATTCTCATTAATGCAAATAAGGGAGGAAGTCACTCTCTACATTACAGTGTGTGCTGTGATATCACTAGGTACCTCCTGACATTAGTGATGAAAATCCACTTCTCATTATGATTACTTAGGAGTTTTGAATTTCTCATGTGTATAAAATGTTATGGGAAGCCATTATGTTCTTGGTACTGCAAGTATTCACATTTTATTAGACCCTTCAGCATTGCTATTAAATAAACAAATAATACTAATGTGCTCATAAAATATTTGAAGATTCCTGAAGTGCTATAATAATATAATATCCCAGCTCTCCTTCCAGTTGAAAAGTCTTTTAAGTGTAATAGCCACCATCAGAGGCTGACCCAGAAAATGGAGGTTTTTTACCTGTGGGTAATAATCTTTACGCAAGGCTCGTGTTAGCTGTGTGTCCCATTTTACAGAGCAGGGAACAAATCCAGTTTCTTTCCTGGCTGACCTTGGGCAAGCCCTCTTTGCTCTCTGCACATCATTAGTGGGGTGGTGGACCCTGCCTGTGCCGGGTGCTGTCTCGGTGCTCCTGCCGCGGTGAAGGGTTATCATTTCCCTGAATTGCTTCTTCCGTGCGTGGCATAGCTGAGCAGGGAGCAATTGCCATGGCAGGGTCTGGAGTGAGGGTGTGGGAGCAGGAGTGTACCTCTGTTTGCAGGGCTGGAGCGTGGCTGGAGCATTGCTGCTCTCTGCAGGCTCGTTGGATGCTGTTGGTATCCAAAATCCACCCCCCCGACTCTGCGGGAGCAGCCCCTGGACTGTTAATGCTCCCTGGACTCTTAACAGCTGCCTGGCATCGATGGCCACTGCTGGGAAATGTAATTTGGGTTTCAGCTTCCAGGCTCTGCGCTGTCTTAAGTTAATTATGAGCTTTAAAGGCAGAGGAAGAGAGCAAAGCAGGAGTCGTCAAAGTGAAGACTTTGAAGTAGGAGTGACTGGGGGAGCCTACTTGTGGCCGAAAGGTAACTGGTATCGATGCCAGCCCTCTCCTCCTCTTTCTGCTCACGGTGAGGACCTGAAATGGCAGGAACTAACTCAAGGATGGGTAAGGTTGCAGATGATGTGTGTGTTTGATACATTGCGTATCAAGTCTGCTGGGAGGATTTAGGCTGCAGCAATCACTGAAAATGGAACAAAAGAATCATCTTTACCATAAAAAAAATGCAAGCAACTTGAGTCCTTGTATATCTCAATGCTGATTCTGTTTACTTCTTTGTTTTTGCTTGTCTTTAGAGTGTCAAATCTGTTGGTAGAGCACAGTCCAGTCGGGAGTGGTGCCTACAGGTCGGTGGGTGAGTGGCTGGAAGCCATCAAAATGGGCCGATACACAGAGATCTTCATGGAGAATGGATACAGTTCAATGGATGCAGTGGCTCAGGTGACCCTAGAGTGAGTAGTGTCCAGATCATTTTCACCTCATTTCTTGGAATTGCAACGGGAGGAGGGAGGAGAAAGACAAACCATTCAGAAATATGAAAGGATGAGGCTGCAGAAAGGGAAAACTGTGTTTGCAGTCAGCAGTTTCCTTTGTACCATCTCTATTGATAACAAGTGCAGACAAGAATAAAACTTAAAATCACTTTACTGGCAGCCAATACTCTGGCTCCTTTACTCACAGAAATTCATGCATGAGTTTCTCTAACTGCCAGGCCATCCTCTTGATACAATAGCAGTTGATTATTTGGGGTTACCAACAAAATAAACCCTGCTAGTAAATGTATAGGTGCTAAAGTCCCTGCTGAAATATCCTTGCTTCACAGCAGATGAGCTGGTTTCAGGGCTGATCTGGATATAACCAAGTGAACAGTGAAGCCCAGGAAGGTGTGGAAATGGTATTTAGCATTAACAGAAATAGATAACAGATGATGCCAATGCAAGAGCATCAGCAACCCTCAGCTCTAGAGGACAGGTTTCCTGAATGAGACTTTCTTCTGAATGTGCCCTTGGTTTTTGCACGTGGTTGTGACTGCAGCTGGGGCAACAGCCTTCAAATGACTTGGTAAATGCCTCAGGGCTGCTAATTTGCTATGCTCCACCTTTAATGGCCTGCCTTGCTTGTGTAATTGCGTCAGTATTTTCCTGCTGCTGCCCATGCTGTCTCAAACCCACCTCAAAGCCTGCCTTTCTAGCTGGGTTAATTTGAGCTTAGTTTGCTGCTGGCATTAAGGCAGAATGGGAAGAACTGTACTCTGCTGCTTTGGAGAAGGCTGTGTCTCCTCTGATCACATGCAGATTGCCAGTGCACATACAGAATCAGTGCTGAGGACTGAGAATAAACCAAGAAAAATCCCCCCACCCCACAGAACTCCCACAGCAGCATTTCCTCCTGTCTGCCACAGGGGACAGGAGCTTGCTGTGGAGCTTGCTGTACAGCACAGGAGTGTGATGCAGGTCAGTGACTTCTCCATGGAGTTCAGTTTTCCATTACATACATGGAGGGAGTGCAGGAGCCTATCTGCTCTCACTCTGATTTTATTTGCTCCACTCACATCATCGGTATTTGCCCCTTACACCTGGACTCATCCAGTCTTTTTTCAGCCATTCACATGAAAACCCTGAGCTAGAGATGAAATTCCCTCTAGCAACTGTCTGAGAAATCAGGGTGCATGGATTCTTACCTAGATCCTCTTTTGAGCTCCAGCGACTCTTACCTGCTGTTTCCCAGCCTAGTCCTGCAATGATGTGTCACATTACCTGGGCTTTTGAGGACTCCACGGTTTAGACTGATAATCTACAACCACTGACCAAGGAAGAGGGCATCCATCCCCAGGCTGTTCAGAGCCCACTTAGCAGAAATAACTAACCAGAGGTTGAGTGGGAAGAAGGGGGATAGGATGAAGCAGTAATTTAAGAGAAAAGGAAAATATTGGAGCATTCCCCTCTACAGTACCACCCCAGTCTTAGAACCAGAGTAACTTCTGGTAGAAAATGCAGATTGTCTAAAATATATCACAGTTTTATCACTATTTAGCTCAATTATCCATATCAAAGAAGAAAATTATGCTTCTAGCTTATTTCTCTTCAGAATTTTCTGCAATTTCAAGAGCTCTACACAAAATACTCAAAATGCTTTTGTTCGGGTCACAGAAAATGTTGACTTGAAGCCCAAATTTTAGTGGGTGTTTTCAACAGCAAATTAGAAGTTTACTTACTTGTGTAACTTTAAGCAATTTTACTATCCCTTCTACACTATCTCAGCATCCCATGCTGCTGACAAAAGTATTCCTAACCTCCAAATTCTAAAGTGCAACATTTCAGATTATGAAATAAGATGCTTAATTTGTCTTTAAAATTTAACTATTTCCGTATGTTTACTCTTTGGTATTCCAGAAATTTCAAAAATGTCCCCCAAAAGCAAAAAGTGCTTTAAAATGGTGATTCTGATTGGCAATGAACCAAGAAACCCATTGCCTGCTCAGTTCTAGCCAGAAAGGCAAGTTGGTTTGAAAGTCTTTAAATAAAATTATAGCTGCCAGAGATGCTCTGACCCTCTCCAGCTGCAAACCTCCTCGAAGGCCCCCTCACCAGGTCCCAAGATGTTCTCTGTGGCACAAATATCATCCTGCTGGTCCCAGTGGAGACAACATGTCTGAGGGGCTCAGTTTCAGCTTTCTTCTGAGCTTGTAGAACAGCAGAGCAGTGCAAAGGAGCTGATGCCTCGCAGCCTGGGGAGCTTTTGGGGTTTTTTTTTTAAACAGGAAGGACACATTTCATGGATCCATCTTCCATTTCAGTTGAAACTGTAAAACAGGTTGAAACCTATTCCAGCTAGTTAGTTATCCCTGTCAGCAAATAAATTCCTCCTCCCCACCCCAGCTGCCTGTGGACAGAGATTCTTGCAGAAGAACCTGCTTGGTTCTTCTCTGTCAGCCCACACACCTTTACATTGCAGAGGGGCCTTGGCAAGAAAGCTCAGGTCTGGTTTTTGGAAAACTGTGGAAGATTAATCAAAAAGCCAAGTACCCATCCAAATCAAAACTTCTCTCATCCCTCTGAGATACAGTAAAAAAAGAAAAAACAGCAGATTTTCAGCTGTTGAAAAAAGAGAAACCATCATAGCAGCTTAAGAGGAAAAGTGTCATGTATGAAAGTCCTGAGCTCAGGCTGATGTAAACTGGCAGATTGCCCTTAAAAAATAAAGTAAGGGAGAAAAATGGCTCCTGGTGGGCTCAGCTTAGACTCTCATGGGTTCTCCAGAAAATAAACACCAGAACAAGCAAAGTTCTTTAAAGGTTGATATACTGAGAGGGGTTGGTTTTCTGGAGGTTTTCATTTTTTTTTCTCCCTGTAAAAGGGAAAAACAAAACATTTTGTACTCTACAAAGGAGAATTCAGGTTAAATGTTCCTTGTCATTTTTAATAGAGGCAACTGTTCTGTATATTCCAGAGCTGGGACTTGGGGGGATCGGGTGAGAAGATTATCTGAATATCTGAAGTATCTTGCTTTCCCCAAATGACATCAGTAAAACAGTCTTTACAATTTAAAGAGGTTGCCTTCAAATACCATCCAAAATGATACTCACCAAATTCAAACTGTGCAGGAGAAAGATATAGAAATTAGATGGATAATTGCTGCCAGAAAAAGCAGGGGAAAAAACAAAAGTAAAGAATTTCTAAAATCTACTAAAAAAAACCTACTAGTGCTGTAGGAGGAGTTGGCCCTCACTCTGACAGGACTGGTAACTGTGGGTGCCCAGCTTGTGGCTTCTTTACAGGACCTGGTTGAGAGAGATGTTCATTTCTTTGGAATCCTCCCCCCCCGCCCGACATGAAAAGCAGAATCCTGATTACCACTCTGGTGCTTTCAAACTGATGGCTTGATGCACTTATTCCAGAAAAGAGTAGTATTAGTGTCAAATTTCTGAAAGCAAAAGATTAAAAATCCAGAATCGGTGAATATCACCCCAAGTCCTAAGCTCTGCCTAATTACTCAAAGACCTGAAACTGTATGTGTTCAAACAAAGAGTGATTTCTACATTTAGCTCTAATTCTTGCAAAGGGATGAATCACCTTGTGAAAAGTGGAGCCTCACCCTCCACCCTCTCTTTCCAACTGGATATCAGACTTGAAGGGAACCTTTCCAGTGGACCAGACCTGCTCTTTAAACTTGTGGACCACCTAGTGACTTTGAGTGTGTCTGGAGCTCTTTCAATCCACTGCAAGAATAACTTTACCAGGACAATACTCAAGAATAGATAGATCCATGACATGAGTTTCAGTCTGACCCTTGACTGGACCAATTACTAACCATGTGGACTACATATTTTCACCTTTTGAAAGATCTGTACTCACTGAATCTCAGGACACCCTGTTGTTTGTTATTAGATGAAGAGCTCTGAATATTTGTAATAATATGTGTTGTGTTGCTTTGCATTGTATATATTTTTCTTCTAAAATAAAATAAATTATTTATTAAAAGTTATACTGGATGAAGAACATTTAAGAGTTCACCTGCTCTAGATGCTTATTCTTAACCTGAAATCTCAGTCCTGGGATTGTGATGCTGTGTCTGGTTCTGAACAAATTCTCATCTTGTAATCAAGTAGAATGGGAATTATGAGTAAGAGCAGATGAACTCTTAAAACAAAATTTTTTAAGTCTTCATTTCATGCAAAAGTCCCTAGCAAGTGGATTCCTCTCTCTTTAGCATTGTCTGAAGGTCTTTGAGGTTCTTCTTGTTTCCCCTCATTCAAACTGACAACTAACTCCATGAGTAGTCCCAGTCTGCATGGGCAATTGTAGTTACACCACGTGCAGAAGAGTGGTGCATGGATGCCCTGGGTGGGACATGAAATACGAAATATCTGTGGTAGGCTGACAGCTGCTGACCACGGAGATCTTTCAGGACTGTGGCCCTTTGCTTGCATGACTAAACCAGCTAGTGAGGGGGTTGTATTTTATGTGGCAATCCAGTCCTAGTCTGCACTGTGTTTGACAAACTGGTCCATGGTGTATAAGTAGTTCTGTTTGTAAATAAAATGTTTTAAATCTATTTCTTACAACATGGAGACTGTGAATTGAACCCTTGCAAATGGAGGCTGTTGCAGGGAAGGGGATACTGTGTTGTCACTGGCATGTTGCAGCTGGGCTTCCGTGCAAGGCCGTGGTAAGAGAGCAGCATGAATGCAGCTGTGTACAGGCTACTTGGGATGAGCTGACACCAATTTTCCCCTTTATTTCCTTGGCTTTTTGGTCAACTTAGGTCAGCTTTTTAATACTTTGTTGACAAGTGATTCAAATTCTTGCCTGCTTTCATTTTCAGCCCTACATCAATGAAAGAAGTGAAAAGATAAACTTTCTCCCCAAAATAAGAATAAAAGTTGTCTCATGGCTGGGGAGGCCAAGTATTTTGAAGCAGGGAGACCAGATCTCCGCTGCAGAGGCACACACAAAACACAACACCAGGGGTCAGGTCCCTTCCACAGCAAGGAGCAGCCTGGATCCTGATGGCAGGTGTTACTTGCCCACGGGTCTTAGCTGTGCCTTTTCCTGCAGGGAATGCACATTTGTATTGCAATGCCCCAGTGGATGTCTGCACACACCTCCTCTGCAGAGCTGAGCCCAGTGAAATTGCCACTTGGCTGCAGTAACATGAGCCAGGCAGCTCTGGAGTGGAGCTTAAGGGCAGTTGTTTTGCAGCCCTTTGACACGGAAGTTGTTGGGAGTTTTGTGTCCCCAAACCAGCTGGTTTGCGCAGTTCTGTTCAAAATTATCTTCTGCCTTTCACTGCTTTAAGTCCTTCAGCACTGGAGGCATGGGAGCATGCAGTGTGCTGTAAGTCATGCTTGAAACATCAGAATTAAAGCTCCTGCATTCTCTAGGCAGTTTTTAGAAAGTTTAGTTGCTGTCTTTGCTATGTGCAAGGTGGCGTTTGAATAAAGCTGCTGATTTTCATACTTGGCAAGCATCTGGTTCAGGAGATGTTGTCTTCTGGTTCATCTTTCCTGAGGTGAAAGACCCCACAGAAGTGTTTTCCCCCCTCTCTGNTTTTAAAATAAAAAAAAAAAAAAAAAAAAAAAAAAAAGGCTGGATCCCCTGGTGAGCAGTTAATGTATTGAAACCAGAAACTCTTTTTTTCTTTTTTCTCTCTTGTAAATCAATGAGGCACTCCTCAAAGATATTGAGTTAAGGGAATACTATATGGGGAAAAAAAGGCTGTGTAGTGAACTGGGTGGGGGGTTTATTAGACTGATGGGGCTGTGTGTGAAAGGCCAAGACATGCATGCTTTTCTCCAAGTTTCAGACTGTTTTTTTCCGGCATAACATGTGAGAGTGTCAGAAATTATACATCTGTGAAATACATGGTACTGGATTTTCAAAAGAGCTCAGCTTGCACTTTAGATACCTGAAAAAAAAAGCTGATTTTTCAAAAAGTGCCAGCAGAGCAGGACTCAGCAGGAGGAAGATGGATGTTGTCTCTTTTAAAAATCAGGTCCTATACTGTGTTGGTTTTGGGGGTTGGTTGGGTTTTTTTTTTTTGACCTCTGGTGTGAACTTCCAACTGTGCTGTGTACATAAAATAAATTGCATGTAACAATAGCATTACTTCATTTTCCTTCATTATTAAGATGGCTTGCTGAACTAGTTTCACAATTCAGTGGAGGCAGAAATGAAAGCATGTCCCCCTGAGAAGGCAGACACCTTTTGCAGGTGCTGCAGCCTTTTCTCTGCCAGGTAAGGAGCACTGCTGATGTGTCTCATTGACCTCCTTTGCTCTCTGCTCCTTATGTTATGATTTCCCTTTGCATCGTCAAGAAGCATTGCCGAAAAAGGGTACAATAATGAAATTATGTGTTTAGCCCGAAGCAAAAAATCTGGTATTTTCCAAATCAAAAGGCAGAAAACATGACAGTCCTTGGAGAAGAACAGATCTGGCTTCTGGCTTCAACTAGTTAACGTGTTAATGTATTAGCCTTCACTCAAGACTGCTTTTTATTCAAATCAGTGTTCATCTGTGTAATTTGTGGACATGGATGGTTGGTTGTGCTTGTGCAGGAGTTTCTGTCCAGAATGTGAAGCTGCTGAGAGAGGCACACCTCCATGGGCAGCTTGTGTGAAAATGTTTTGGTGTTCCTTGCACATGCTGACCTGCACGCAGCCCTGCTGTGAACTGTAGGCCAGGTTTGCAATTATGTCTCATCTGATGGTTGGGCTCCCAGGTGTTGCTGGGGATTCCCAGCCTTTGCATGAATGCAGCAGTGTGGTTTCCAAAAAGCAGCTGCATGTTCAAGGTCACACCTCGGTGGCTTTCCATGGAGAAATTTCTCCTAAAAGACTTGCACACAGGGTGTCAGCAGCTTTGGGATTCATGAGTGTACTGTCAGGAACGTAAGGCACAACTTAGAAACATCCTTAACTCAGTGCAGTCTGGTGGTAGAAAGTGAGGAACTGCTGTTTTCTAGTGGAGTTCTTCAGACAAAACACCACATCTCCTATGGTTACACTGCTTCTCTAACAGTTTCTGTGTCTTGTGCTGGAAACGTTTATGCAACTGTCTTGATGTTTCTTCTGAGCTTTTATTCCTGCATTTTCTTTAACATTTTTCACTTAGTAAGAAATCTCTACAATTATACCCTGCCATGACCAATGGCCTTACCTGGCTGTAGATGTCACTGCATCTGATAACCTAAGGTCCTACTAATCCCAAGGTAGTATCTCCAGGAGATGACTTGTCCCACTCCTGTCTTTGGATGGGATAAATTGTACCCTGGAGGTGCCTCTTTTATGCCATTCACATTAATCACGTGAAGGTGATTACCTTCGTCTATACACCTGAATTTTGGAGGGTGGATTTGATCACAAACAATCTTTCCTCCTGATCCTGCATTTTACATAAACTATCTTATTTTACAGCTTTCCTGTAATGAACCCAGTAGTCAGAATCAACACAAATGCCCTTGGGTGCTAGAATTCATCCCCCCCAGAGAAAAAACAAGTGTGGGTTTATGGGAAGATTTGCAAAGACCCAAAGGGGAGCTGCTTTGCTAATTCTTGTTGACTTTAAGGGGTCATCAGGATGGTGGCCATATTTGAGGCTTTTGCCATTTGTGTTTCTTTGGCTTTCCCTCATCCGAAGAGGAAGAAAGCGTGGATTGACCTCACTCCTCACTGCTCATATCCAAGATCAAATACCAGCCTCTCCCGTGAGAAGAGGAAACTGCAACACGGGCTTTCTTACATGGCTTTTCTCTTGGAAATAGGACTTCTCATGCCTCGCAGAATCTTTGGCCAAAGATGACGCTGACACTTTTCTCTCTGGCCTTTCTCCTTGGCCAGCGAGGTGATCTCGTTCAGATCACATCACCTCTCTGAGATGCTGTCAGCAGTAAAAAAAAAAAATTTTTACAAATGGGGAAAATAAAACTTGCCAACTAAACTTGGCTCTGGGAGCTGCCAGTGATGACAGGTAGGCACTGGCAGCGGCAGCAGCGCGTGCGGCGCGTGCGTGGCGACGTGTGCCTGAGAGGTCCATGGAACCAACGTCTGCTTTCTCCCACAGGGATTTGAGACGTCTGGGAGTGACACTTGTTGGTCACCAGAAGAAGATAATGAGCAGCCTTCAAGAGATGAAGGTCCAGTTGGTGAATGGGATGGTGCCGTTGTAACACGGTTTTTAAAGTTGCTTCCTCAAGTGGGTCGGTCCTGCACTTTGTACTCTAGCCCTGAGATTTATTTTGACTAAAAAAAAAAAACCCAAGAAAAGATAAAAAGGGAAATTCGGTGGCTTCTATAACTGAAGTACGTTGGCCTCTCCTGCAGCATTTCTAAAGCAGTGTTTGACTAAAGTTTTCCTTTTCTTCCTATCTGTGTCCTCATTTTCATGAAGTCAGTGTAAGATGCATGGAACATGGAAACGAATCTGCTGTACGTGAGGTTAACCAGTCTCTTAAGCTTCAGCGGTGATGACAACAAGCCTTCCACCACGTGTTGTCTGTACATGGGAGGTACAAGTACATATAGCACCTTTATATACTGAATTACAGCAGCACATGGTAATGCTTCCGAGAACTGACTTGAATGGAGGATTTTTGTGGCCGTTCATGGACTCCCAACAGCTGCAGTTTGCTGAAGTATAACTTCGAGTCTTACTTGTCTACAGAAGTGTATTGAAGAGCAATATGATTAGATTATTTCTCAATAGATATTTTGTTTTGTAAATTTAAAGAAAAGAAAAAAAATGCTGTTACACAGCATTAAGTTATAGAGACTAGCATATAAACGTTGCTTGCTCCATGGCAAATACAATACAGGGTGTATATTTTGTTTTCCTCCTTCTGTGTTACCAAGTTCTTTTTATTTGCTTTTCGGGGAGGATAATACATGATGAAGATGTATATACTGTACAGTTTGCTGCACATCAGGTACAAGATTGGGGCTCTTTCCTTGTTTTATTCCTTCCTTCCTCCCTCTTTTACTCAGTCTCCCTTTTGTGTTACCCTGATGCTTTGTCTTTTTGCTGCGGTTTGGTTTGAGCAACACATAAAGCCTTCCGGAGTTTCGATTATGTATATGAGGTAGAAGGAGTTTGCTTAAATAAAAGATGTTTTCCCCCTTCCCCCTTCCTTTACACCATGGGCTGAGGACATCCAGAAGAAGCGAAGAACATCTGGTTCTTGGTGGCCTCCAGCGACAACGTGGCATCGATTTTTCTGTGTCCTGGCCAACGATAGCGTGGGATTCCTTCTGCACAGGTGTTGTAGCCCAGTAGCTGTCACCCAGTGCAGCCACTGCCTCTGTTCCCGGAGCCCAGGAGACAAAGCACAAGGTGGTTTTTGCTGGAAGGAAGGAATTTTGTTGTTCCTTTTCTGATTGCGTGGGTTGAGTCCTGGGACACAGTGTGGAATTGAGCCCTGTGGTCATCCAGTGTGGAGATCTTGTAGTATTTCTCCCACAGTGGTGGGAGTGGGGTTATTTTTGGAACTGTACTGTTCTAAGCTGTCCCTTGACATTTTAGGTTTGGCTCTGGACCTGGCCGCTTTGGGACAGAGCACAGCGGGGAGGGAAGAGCAGAGTAGTCCAACATGATCACAGCAATGGCATCCCAAGGGCAAGGAGATGCCATTCATAGGGGCCAGCACAGCTCAGATCAGGAGCTGGTTGTAGCTGGGGTTCAGTGTTTCCATTAAAGCCCATGGCTGGTATTTTCAGAGGGACCTGAGGGCAGCCCAGTCCCCTGGGAATCACACCAGTAAATATTTTGGGATTGTCCTCCTCCTTTTATTGTAGATAGGATTAAACAGCACAGTTAATTTGGTATTCATAGGTTGGGCTTTAATTTTGTGAAGACTTTGATAAAGATAAGGATTTTCAAATGGCTCAGTGCATTGCAAGGGTTTGTTGTTTCTGTAAATGTATTGCTTCCTTAGAGTTTGGATAGCATCTGTGGTATCCTTCCTTAGCAATAACATCAACATAAAGAGCTGCTGTAGCTCCCTTCATCCCCAGTGCTGCAGAGCCAAGCCAAAAACCTCAAACACCCAAAAGGAGGCCTGTGTCCTTCATGTCTTGCAGAAACAGGTGCTACAAGGCACCTTCAGCTGTTTCAAAGTCCTTCTTCCATTTCCCCCCAACCTTTGGATGAGATTTGATACAAAGAATGTTTTTTTTAAAAAATAAAGCATCTAGGAGAAGAGACTTAGTGGTTTTTTCCTTAGCAGCAGGGCTTCTTCAGGCAATATTTGCCTGTTCTGAAATGGCCCCCTCCTCCTCTGCAGGCTACTGCTGAGTTCCTCAGGAATCAGGAGAAATAGGAGGGAGAGGAGCCACAGCGAGGTCTAACAAATCTTGATGGTGTCATTTCTCATCCCATTGTTTCATTTTGGCAGCCACCGGACCACAAAAGAGGAAGAGGGTATCAAGACATAACAATTTCAGCACGGAAAAGAGATTTGTCATGTAATAAATAAGATTATTAGGGCTGTCAGCAGAACAGTCTTGAGATTATTTGTGCCTCCCTGTCTGCAACGCTTGGGAAAATAACATGTAGGAAGACAGAAACAACTCATTTCATCAGGAGGAATCATTTGTTTGCCTGCATCCATTGGTGGCACTGAGATGCTATTAGCAAATATGTAGCACTTCCTGCCCATCACCTCCACTCATTCCTTTCCTGTTGGCTCTGTGGGAGGAGTTGAACTCGGTCTTTTTTTTCCTAGGGTCTTAAAAGCAAAATCCCCTTTTCATCATTTGTAGTGCTGGGATACCTACCAGGTGCTGGAGTAACCTTCAAAATGATGAACCGGTGGAAAACAAAACTGTTCTTAAGCCAGACTGCATTTGTAAATAGGGCACCTCTTCTCGCTTCTTCCAATAAATAAATAAATAACCTTTTCTATTTATTTCAAGAGCTGTTTTTGCTACAGAACTCTGTATTAATAGACTTTGTCTCAGAGCTAAAAATAAAATGTTTTAGCAGGTAGGGTCCAAAGGTTACAGCTTCTACGTCCATAAGCAAATTCCAGAGACAATGGAGGTTTTCAGTTCCCATCCAAGAACTGCAAGTACTTTGCGTGTTGGGCAGGATTATATGTGTTGGGGTGCAGCAGAACAAGAGGACAGTACCTCTTTTGGCAGGTTATGTTCTTGGAAAGGGCTGTAGGTGGATTTCCTGCCTATGGTAAGTCCAAGTATTTTGCTTTTCCAGCTCGCTACTGCTGAAACAAATTCTGTTTTATTCTAGTATGTTTTGCTGATAATTGAGAGGGAGGTATTTTAAATTATACAAAAAGTGAAAAGGCTTTTTTTTGATACAGCTTTTCATTTTGGGAGAAGTGTCCCCAAGAAAGGCTTGTTTTGACAGATGCCCTTTCATTGTGTAGCTACCACTTGGAAAAACTACTTCAGCATGAAAAAGGAAGACTGATATAAAAGGGGAAAAAATCAGTTTAAAATTTTATTTATTCCTCCTATACGCTAATAGTGAGAAGAAGAAAAAATGAAGGTAAAAAATTTTTTTGTCTATTCAGTGTTGAATATAATGTAGAAAGTCCCAGTGCTCAAGAAATTGTGACTCCTTGGACTGCTGTGGACTTGAAATTAGATGTTAAGGCATATGTAAAATACATCAGTAGCAGTCTTAAGATTAACATTTAGTTGCCAGTGGTTTACTGTAATTTCTTAGAGCAGGTAGAGCAGGAGCTGGTGCATCCAGCGCTGCCAGAGCTGCAGCTTCTGTCTCAGCTCCTTGCATCAGTGTTTTAACTCATAGGAGACTGTAGCAATGCTGTATTTATTCCTCCCCTTCCCCCCTCTTTGGATGCTCTCTGTGCATTTTGTTTGTGTACATGGGGTTTTTTTGTAGTGTAAGATACAAATTTTTCTATTTTTTATAAAAATAAAAACCTTTGACTAACAGCAACATCCAGTTGTGGATCACATGTACACTTGACCCCTTGACTTTCCATGAAGCATCAGGATTTCCCCCCTTGGAAAGGAAAAAAATTCTCTGTATTTTTTCTCTCCTAAACGCAGACTTGGTGCTACTCTTGTGGTCCCTGAGGGAAAGAGAGGCCTTTAGGATAAGTGAGATGTAGACCCACATGAATGCATCTGGCCTTGTTACAGGCTGTTCCTGGTTTTCTTTGTTTTGGAAAAACTTTGCTTTTTAGTCTGGTTTCTGGGGCAAAGGGCCTGCCAAACCAACCAAGCATCAGAGCAGTCCCTGACCACATATCCCTCAGAAATACCAGGGTTTTGTGATTTTTTTTTTTCCCTCCCAAGATCTGATTTTCTCTGATTTTTTTTTTTGAGTGGAAACCCATGACCAGCTGGAGCACCCACCACCACATGCCCTGCTCCATGGATTTGGGGGCAACCACATGCTGCAGAGGGGCATGGGCCAGCCTTAAAGAGAAGTGAGAAAAGCCATAGGTGGAAAAGGCCAAGGACCAGGGGGGAAAAGACTGACCTGGGAAAGGTCTTAATGGAGGTGGTGGTGAGCAGCCACCATCTTCTTGTCCGCTGCTGGAGGACAAAGGGAATAGGTGTGGATAAGGATACTGTTTCTCTTGCAAGACAGGAAGCTGTGGCAGGTGATGGGCAGTGGTACATTCACATTGTGGCCAGGAAAGGCATGATAGGCTGGGACAGCAGGGGAATGCTGCTTTATATATTAAAGGGAGCACAAGGTCAATTGGGTTAGCAAATTGAGGTTGTCAGCAGCTTGGATACAATCCCTCTGAATCGACCTGCCAGTCCCCACTCAGTGTTTCCTTGTTCAGCTTGAGTTTTGTCTGCTGCTGGTGGTGGCAGATGCTGTAAGGAATCAGAGGGGCTCTGAGGACAGAGGGAAGAACTTCTAACTTGCCCTCTGCATCCTTGATAGCTGTGTGGAGGCAGAGAGCCTGCTAAGGGGAAAAAACAAACATGGGGAAACTTCCATTAAAAATCAGAGCTGGCTGCAAACTCCTTCCACAATGTTCCATTTTGAGTGAGAACTAAGGAATTAGGCAATTTCCATGGGCTTTTTTGCTCACATTGGTTTGGGACCAGCTCTTAAACAAATCTGAAATCAGTGTTTGCCTATTATTTTCCTCTGCTGGGCTCAGAGTGAGAAAAGGCACTTGCACTTTGTGGGCATCAGCTAGTAAATTTACCTGCATGGAAAGGTAAGGTGCTTTACCTTCAAAGTGGGTCCTTAAGCACGTGCCTGACTTATTTTTTGGGTGGTTCTCCTGCACAGCCTCTGTCTGGTCCCTGAATAAATGCGCAGCTGCATCTCGAGTTGCAAGCACCAGCTCCCGTGAATGCTTAACAAGCTGTGCTCAGGGCAATATTCTCTGCATCGCTCTTGTTTTCAGTAAAGCTGAAACGAGCTGCAAAGCAAGATGACCCCTGTGCTGGAGACACTGCAGGGCAGCTAAACAGTAACTTGGTCTTATTTTCCTATCTAATAATATAAAAATGGGGCTGAAGGGGGCTCTGAACCTCTCCCCTCCTCTACCAGCCCAGAAGGGTTCAAGCCTATAATGCCAGAATCCCCAGAGGATGCTGTGGCCCCAGGGTAGGAGCAGCGGGGAGGCTGCTCCCCATCACCCCGTGAAGCTGAGCTGCCATGCAGAAAGCAATGCAAGATTTATGAAGCTGTGGGGAGAAAGAGTGAGGGACTCTTCATGTATTTTTCATGGGCTGAACTGCATAAATAGCATGCAATGCATAAACTGTGACTGGATACCTCCACCAAAAAAAAAAAAAAAAAAAAAAAAAAAAAAAAACAAAAAAATGAAAAAGGAAAAAAAAAAAAAAAAAAAAAAAAAAAAAAAAGGACCAGCAAGCTGAAGAGATGAAAGAATGAGATAGATTTATTCAAGTCAACAGGGCCTGCTCAAAGTCACCCTCAGGTGCATTAAGAAGCAGGCAAAACAGCACAACCTTGTCCCAGAACAATTCATCTTTGCTGACATGGGACATGGACCTCGAGGACTGGAGAAGGGCACACGTCGTTCCTGCTTGGTAAAATGGGTGGGTGGCAGGAGAGAAACCACCTTATCCACAGTGCCTCGGATGTGGTGTGGGACTTAGAGAGATGCTGGGACAAAATATTGCACCAGCAGACAGGTCAGTGTAGAAGGTGAATGACACGGGAGCACAGAGAGAGAGCTCAGAATGAGGTAACGCTGGGAGAAGAGGATGCCACTGGAAAACTCAGTGCAGGGATGAGTGCTGAAAAGGTGGTGTTCCCTGTGGCAGCTCCCTCAGCAGGTGCATGTGTGCTTCCAAGTGTGCAGTTTTAATAATGCATCTGCTGCCAGAGCTCACACTCCATGTACATGAAGACAGGTACCAAAACAATCCCAGGCTGAGATTGGGTGGGAAATGGGAGCCGGAGCAGCATGGCAGCCAGCAAAAAGCTTTTTGCTCATTTTGCAGCCATGATAGCAGGCCAGGGTGTGTTTGCAGTTATGGCATGCCATAGGGTTTCCAGGGGAAAAACGGCCTCGGAGAAACAGGTGTGAAGTGTGTGATGCTCACTGAACGCACCTGTTGCCTCTATAATGTGACTGCCAGTGGGAGCATCTGGTGCAAATCCTTTGGGAGCTGCTGGATATTGGTGGCTGCAGGCCCCAGTGTTACAGTCACCTTTGACAACTCATTAACATATTTTCCTTCCAGGATGTCCTATGAGCCAGCCATGGAAGGAGAACAAGGCACCCACGTGGGTAATTTTCTTACCCCTTCATTTCCTCACCTCTAGCTTAATTATTCATAGCATCAGCTATAGTAATATTCAGCAAATTGAGTGCAAGAAAATAAAGCACTTTCTTACACTGGTGTGCTGCTTTCACAACCTATTAACAGCTCTAACCAGGTTTTTTTGACCCCAAAACTCTTCGAGCTCCCCCTTAAATGGCCAGTGGATGCATTTGTGCTGGTGAAGATGACTTATTTCACTCAAAGCTTTTTTTTTTTAAGTACAAAACCAAAAGAAAAATCTTCCAAGCTGAAAAATAAAAAACAGCAAAACTGTGAGATAGGCTGCCTGCCGTTTTCTCGGTTTGCTCCCAATAAAGACCATATTTATTACAAGAAAATAGAAATCCTATGGATTTCTCTTCTGAGGTGCTGTGTTTCAAGCCTGACATTTAAACAAGGAACTCCAGGCTCTAAAATTTAATCATTTACTCCTCAAGAAATATGGTGTGTGGAGCCACTGAGCAAAAGGGCATGCAAGGTAAAAATATTTCATTGGGGGAAAAAAGGAAGATAGGGAAAATACATGTTAATTTAAAAAAAAAAAAAAATAGGGGAGCAGCCTCTACCATCCAGCAGGCAAAATGCTGTCAAAGCAGCATCCTGTGGTCCCTTTCCAGGAGATGTGTAGGAGCTCAGGACTTACTCAGGGCGTGCTAATATCCTTCAAATGGGATAAGATACATGGTTGGACCCAGTTATTGGAGGAGGAGGGGGAAGGAGGCACACATGTATGTATGGAGATGTATAAGTGTAGATGCATGGCTGTATATGCACACACATGCAGAAGCACTGGGTGGCCATCTCTTAATTAAGACAAGAATGAGGGCATGGCTAATAAATGGTGAATGGCAGCAAATAGCCCAGGAGTGAGACTGGACTGTGCTGAAAAGAGTGTTTTGGATAGATGGAGATCATCACGGTTTGGCACAGGGAAGGATTTGGCCTTTATTAGTGTTCTTGTCCCAGGATGAATTAATGACCCTGGCAGGAGAGGAGGGAGGCAGGGCTAGGGTGGCTGCAGAAGGGATGGGTGTTCTCACTGGTGCAAAAATCCCAGTAAGTTCCATCCCGCTGGGCAGTCACCAGCCATCAAAGCAGGGAAGGGCGGATTGAATGGACTGGATAAAGTGGCTGGGAACATGCACTTGGCAAGAAATGAGGAGAAATTAGATAGAGGGGAGCCACGGGCATGGCTTTCATCCTGGCTTGGCCATTGCTTTTGGGCATAAAAGTCGCTCACAACCTAAAGGTCAATCCACAGTGTCCCGGTGGGAAAAGAATATGTTTATTTATCTTGGAAACAATGGCCCTTTTGGGGAATTTTAGTATTTTGCAGTGGAAAACAGGCTTTCACAGCCAGAATTTGTGAGCAGCTGAGTTCACAGAGCCCTTCACAGGGACTGGCTTGCTCAGCAGCTGCTAAAACCTGGGGTTGAGCAACTTTAGGTCTTGAACATGCCCAGGTGGGTCCTTCCCTTGGCCCAACAAGGAGAAAGGGAAGCATGAGTGGTCCCTTCACCCCTTTGAAACCCAGCGTTTGGAGAACAAGGCTGTACAGCCAGAATCTACTGTAACAACTACACGTACCCCAGAGAAAACAATAAAATAAAATGAATAAATTAAATAATTGTAAATATTCTGTGTAGGGAAAGGTCATTGGCTCTGGCAGAGGCAAAGATGGGCTGTCCCTAGGGAGTGGAGTTCTAGAGATGCAGCATCCTAAATCAACATGAATGGTTGCTTCAGGGCACAAAAATCAGTCCTGCAAAAACTTCATCCCTCTCCCATCCCTGAGAGCTGTGCATCCCATTTTATGCAGCAGCCAAAGAGACTCTGAATTCCTCGCCCCCACGTTTGCATCCCAGGCCGGACTGCAGCCAGGGTCAAAGCCCTCGTGTAATACCTATCCCTCCCTAACACCCTGAAACTGTGATTGCTTCATCAGGGAAGGCAATTAGCATTCAAGTGCTGCTGTTAGCATAATCAGAAAGACAAAAGGCTGACAGCAATAGCTGCAAAGCTGGGGCCCTGGTCAGAAATTTAATGGAGAAATAAATTATGGCGAGAGAGCGCGTTCAGATCCAGGCTTCGGCTGCAGAGGGTACGAGGGCAGAAAAGAGCCCTGCCTCCTGCTAGTTTATCATCCACACTCCAGAGATCCTCACGGCTGTAACTGATAAGCAGCTGATAAACAGCTCAGCTGCTTCAGGAACAGAAGCATTCCCGTAATGAGTGGCTGAGACCCCCACGTACCAGCCAGGGATACTGAGTCCTCTTGGCACCACATCCTAGCTCTTTAAAGCCAGACCTTTCCCTTGAAAAACTCAGCTTATTTCAAGGTGCTGTTATGTCTTTGTGATAGAGGGGATTTAAGCGCCCCAGGGTTTCGCAAGCCACGATCTGGCGACAGTCACACCCCAATACTGCTGAAAAGGGGTGAAAAGAACCCAAAACAAATAAAACCTGATCACTGGAAGCAAGTTTGGGTGTAGAAATAAGACTTTTAAAAACCTTACTTACAGGTAAGTATCCCAGTAATCCCTGTAAATTTGGAAAGCCTGAGAGCAGCTTGGGAAGGGAAGGACCCGGCTGTGGCTCTTTCTTACGCAGCCACGTCGGGCTCTCTGTGAGCTAATTTAAAAAAAAAAAAAAAAAAA
>VZRF01012572.1:63687-139197 GCA_013396875.1 Vireo altiloquus
AGGCAAGAAAGGGAAAAGGCAGCGAGGTGAAATGCCTCCATCAGTGATGGCATTGTATGGGCATCTGGTCCCCAAAGACGGCACTGTTACTTCAGTGTAAGCTCTTTTTTCAATATTCACCTATTCAAGGAGAGGAGACATCTTATTGTCTAAAAGAAAGATGAAAACAAAGGTCGCTGTGCTCCAGATTATTTTTTACACCACAGAAACATCTCACCGATGAAGCAGTGACTTTGTAGGAGCTGATAAATCAGGAGTCAAATGAAAGAATGGGGGTTTTTTGTTTCCCTGGCCCTGTGATTTGATTTGATTGGAATTAGCTTCATTTGAATCTGACCCTTAGCAAAGCCCTTTTATATTCACCAGAAGGTTTACCACAGGGCATTCGAAATTTCCCAGCTTTGAGACATGACAGCATGAAGGGAGATTATAAAGATACAGGAGAATTTTTTTTTTAAATATATAAAATATATTAATAAAAACATTAATAAAAATTAAAAAATATAAAAGCCTTTATCAAACCAAATTTAATGCTCTAGAAATATGATCCTGTGCTTCCCCCAGACAAGAGAAAGCTACAGAATCTCTCCAGATGGGCCACACTGAGGACTCGTACTTGTGTGTGTGTCTGAGGGATGCAGAAAGGAAGCCGAACTTGTGCTAATAAGCAGCTACTCAATATGCCTTGATGAGTGAATGTATTCAGAGTCTATAGAGAGCAAAGTGTGCTGCAGCGAGAATGGGAGATGATTCCCCTCATATGAATTTGCCTAAGTACAGAATAAACATCTATTTTTTTTCTGCTTTCCCATTTTTTCTAAAGCCCAGCTGTCTGTTAATGCATATAATGATGGTCCCTCCAGGGACCAAGCCTGAATTCCCATTCATATGCAGAAATCGCAAGTGAGAAACTTTAGATTTGGCCCAAATAACAGTGTGCACTTCTCCCATTGAAGGAAATTCCAGCTTGCCACATTTTTCCTGCTCAGTGCATGCCAGATGTCTGGGGGAAAAAAAAAAAAAAAAAAAAAAGAGGGGGATGATTATTTCTGTGTATGGAGCCAGAGCTGGCAACAAGGAAAGGATGCTTCTGGCACATCCGTAACGTGCCACCTCCACACAGGAGCGTGGAGCAAGGGAAGGCTGGGGAGGAAGTTGTCTTGCTCATATGGCCACATTTATGTTGAACACCAAACCTCCACTGAGGGTGTTGTGTTGACTCTGTGGAAAGCAATGGCTGTGTCACAACAGGATGCATTTAGGGAGAGAGAGGGGGAAAACAAAGGTCTGAATATGACAGCAAAGGGGCTGAGGCAGCTGGGAAAAACAGGTGCTTGTGCAAAACCACCTCCTGAGAACTCTTTTTTGAGTGGAGAGCTCAGTGCTTGCATGCCGGTCAGCACTGCCTCCCTGAAGCCCTCGAGCTCTTCAAGCTCCTCAAGCTGCCTTCCAAGAGCCCACCAAATGTTCATATTATGGAAAGCAGAGGCTTAAGAAGCTGCTTTTAGGCGTCACCAAACCATTTTTCTTTTAAAGGAGGCCTCTGGCATGGCAAGAGAGACCACACCAAGCAGAAAGAGCAAAGCAATGCTTTGCAGTGAAGTTTTACTGGAGGCAGACAAAGCATTAGAGCAAGTGCTGAGGCCCATCCCTGGGTGATGGGGATGGGGAATTATCTCATTTTGGGGAGAAATAGCTATAAACAGCTGGATTGTTCCTGGAAAACAAAAACCTCAGAATATTCCTCCTTTGGGAGGCTCAGGCATCACTGCAGGGTTATTCTGGGGGCTGTGTGGGTCATGTGTGACAGGCAAGTCATTTTTCATGCTGGATACCTGCCTTGGGATCATGTGCTTTAGAGACAGGAAGTGATTTAGGAAGAAGGCAGTCAAATGCATGGGGTTTTTCTCATTCCCCAGTAAAAAGAAAGGGTCAGGAGAGTATTCCTTTCCCACTGCCTCAAGATGAATCAGGGCTTCATGGTGGTGAGGCAGTGGTGGTCTGTTAAGGCACAGGAGGTCGGGGCTGACAGGGAGGTTATGCTGAGGCTCACAGCTGGTGCAGGTGCATTTCCAGCCATAAGAAGTAGTAACAGTCCCTGTGGAAACATTCAGCTGCGGTAAGAGCAGACAGAAATCTATTATCCTTGTGAATGCAATGTCAATATTTACAGAGAGAGGTCAAAGAAGAGAGCTCTGCTCAGGAAATGTCAGCTCTGGAGAAGGAGGAGGCATTAGCAGCATTTGCATTTGTGCTGGAGCAATCCCTCCAAAACTAAGGAATATTTAGGAGGTTTTTGACTTCCAGCTCTGTTCAGTCCATCTTCTTGTACCATTGCATTGCCTACTGCAGCAGTTTAAGGCACATCTGCAATGCCTGGAAGCAATGCTGGATGCTTCCTCCTCCTTGGGGGTTACCAGCATGGATGTGAGTGGTGATCCAGTCATGGTGGCTGTAGGCAGCTTTCCTTATCTGCCATTAGTAGATAATGAGAGAGGCAAAGACAAGAGGAACAGAAAAATGGCACAGAGCAAAGAACGCAGGGTCCAAAAAATCATTCAGGCTGAGCCAGGTTGGTACCTGCAGCTAAAAACCCACCAGGTGAGACAGGATTATGGATTTAGATAAAGGATCTCAGAATATTTTTCTGCAATCTTTTTGCTTAGGGTGGAAAGTGCTCAAAATGGGTTTAATCCCCCCTGCTCAGTGTTACTAGCACAGGAGCTCTTGGGCCCTCTCAAATGAAGACCAAAGAGGCTTTGTGTGAGCATGAAAGGGGCAGGCAGAAGAAGCACAGGCAAGAACACAGCCTCCAAATGCCAGCATATGCAGTTGCTGCCTACACGTGTTTCCCATGGGAATGACAGGTCCCCCCCAGGTGATGCTTCCAGGTGTGGGAGGACAGGGCAGCATCACCAGCCCGCACAGCAGGTATCCAGCCCTGTGGCTGCTAGGGGGATTGGGTGTTTCCCCATGAAAACATTTTTATCACGAGGAAAGGAGACTTGAGACATCCCAGAAAAGCTGAAAAACTCCCATGCATTTCCCAAGTGGAAAAATGCCTCTTGCCAAAGACTTCAATTCCTTCCTCCATCACTGGGCTGAGATTTTGCCTGTAACTCTATTTATGCTCATGAAAATGTCAGGGTGTTGTGGTGTCCTGTGAGGATGTGGTATGTGCCAAGTTCTGGTTTTCACTGGAATTAACATGTACATGGCCAAACAGATGGGAAACCACCCGGCGAGACAGAGCCAGCGATGTAAATAAACATCAGAAACCTCTCACTGCTTGCTTAGGCACTGGTTGCTTTGCCCACATTGGACTGGGCCCAGAGGCAGATCTGGGGAGCTGAGGAGGTTGAAAGTGGGAATTTCCCTGCCACAGCACTGAGTTCAGAGGATAGGGCAGCCGTGTGGGGTGCAGAACATTCCCTCTGTCTGTCCCATGTGCCTGGGATGGCAAAGGACACCTCTGCGGCATGGACAAAGTAATTTTGGGCTTTCCAGCTCTCTTCAGATTAAATGTCGTTGCATTTGGGTGGGATATTTTGGAGCTGTTTCTCTGCTGGCCATTTTGCTCCAAACAGTTTAATTAAAAAAACCAAAAATTCTGGTATGTTTATGCTGTTTGGTATTTAAAGCCAGATGATATGGATTTATTTTGCATAGGATCTTGTGGTGTGCTCTGTCTGCAGGGTCAGACAGCTGTAATTGAGTTGATATCAAAACTAATTAGGAAAAATTAACACTGTGTTCCCACCACCTGAGCACGGAGAAGGATCTCACCTTGGGCGCGCACGTGTGTGTGCCACGGGAGTTCCCTGCAGCCAACAGAACATCCAGAGCCACTTCTGGGAAAATTAAGCCCCACTAGCAGCGCCCCTCGTTCCTAGCCAGTCTGCAGACGCCTGGGCTGTCTCCCAGCTTGCCGCAGCCTCCTGGCAAAAGCAAAGTTTCTTTCGGTATCGTAATTCCCATTGCCCTCCGGAGATTTCCTGCGCGCCCCGCTCCCCGCTGTCCCGCCCGCAGGCGGGGCCGGCCCGGGCAAACCGGGGCAAACCGGGACAAAACGGGGCAAACCTGAGCCAACCGGGGCCGTCTCCTCCCTTCTCTCCCCGCCGGCATTGTCAGGACCGCTGGTCATGGATGGTCAGTCACACCCCGGCTCCCGCCCACCCTCCCGGGGAGAAATGGGACGTTTCTGGTGTCTCATCCCTGCTCCTCCCGCCCCTCCTGGAAGTGGATGTACAGCCACGAGGGCCCTGCTGCCAGAAGCACTGGTGAGGGGCGAGGAAGAGCTGTCGGTGCTCGGAAAGCAGCAGGGTTTGGAGGGGCTGCAGCCCCGGGGGCTCTTCGGGCTGTGCTGCGCCTCAGGAGCTCTGACCGTCCCACATTAGTCCCTGTGCAGGGACAGACAGACGGACGGAGGAGCTCCAGCCGCACCAGGAGTGATCCGCGGAGATCCACCGTGGGGTGTGGAACGCCCAGGAAAAAGCTGGGCTGCGTGCACTGTGTGTGGCTGGGGACAGCCCTGCCTGTCCCCACCCAGAGACACTGCAGGAGCACGCAGAGACTTCCAGCAGGCAGCAGCAGGGACGACACCAGAGCTGTGGCCTGCAAGCAGCGCTCAGAACACTGGCAAGGTAAAACCTGTCGGTGGAGAAGAGTTTAAGAATTGAAATTAAGAAAAATATAACAATAAAAAAAGTAATAATAGTAATAATAATAACAACACTAACAGAGGAATAAGAGTCAAGGAACACAAGTGATGCACAATGCAGTTACTCACCACCCACTGACTGATGCTCAGCCAGTCCCTGAGTGGAAATCAGCACCTCCCAGCCAGCTGTCCCTAGTTTACATATTGAGCATAATGTTCCATGGTGTGGAATATCCCNGGGTGGAAAGTGCTCAAAATGGGTTTAATCCCCCCTGCTCAGTGTTACTAGCACAGGAGCTCTTGGGCCCTCTCAAATGAAGACCAAAGAGGCTTTGTGTGAGCATGAAAGGGGCAGGCAGAAGAAGCACAGGCAAGAACACAGCCTCCAAATGCCAGCATATGCAGTTGCTGCCTACACGTGTTTCCCATGGGAATGACAGGTCCCCCCCAGGTGATGCTTCCAGGTGTGGGAGGACAGGGCAGCATCACCAGCCCGCACAGCAGGTATCCAGCCCTGTGGCTGCTAGGGGGATTGGGTGTTTCCCCATGAAAACATTTTTATCACGAGGAAAGGAGACTTGAGACATCCCAGAAAAGCTGAAAAACTCCCATGCATTTCCCAAGTGGAAAAATGCCTCTTGCCAAAGACTTCAATTCCTTCCTCCATCACTGGGCTGAGATTTTGCCTGTAACTCTATTTATGCTCATGAAAATGTCAGGGTGTTGTGGTGTCCTGTGAGGATGTGGTATGTGCCAAGTTCTGGTTTTCACTGGAATTAACATGTACATGGCCAAACAGATGGGAAACCACCCGGCGAGACAGAGCCAGCGATGTAAATAAACATCAGAAACCTCTCACTGCTTGCTTAGGCACTGGTTGCTTTGCCCACATTGGACTGGGCCCAGAGGCAGATCTGGGGAGCTGAGGAGGTTGAAAGTGGGAATTTCCCTGCCACAGCACTGAGTTCAGAGGATAGGGCAGCCGTGTGGGGTGCAGAACATTCCCTCTGTCTGTCCCATGTGCCTGGGATGGCAAAGGACACCTCTGCGGCATGGACAAAGTAATTTTGGGCTTTCCAGCTCTCTTCAGATTAAATGTCGTTGCATTTGGGTGGGATATTTTGGAGCTGTTTCTCTGCTGGCCATTTTGCTCCAAACAGTTTAATTAAAAAAACCAAAAATTCTGGTATGTTTATGCTGTTTGGTATTTAAAGCCAGATGATATGGATTTATTTTGCATAGGATCTTGTGGTGTGCTCTGTCTGCAGGGTCAGACAGCTGTAATTGAGTTGATATCAAAACTAATTAGGAAAAATTAACACTGTGTTCCCACCACCTGAGCACGGAGAAGGATCTCACCTTGGGCGCGCACGTGTGTGTGCCACGGGAGTTCCCTGCAGCCAACAGAACATCCAGAGCCACTTCTGGGAAAATTAAGCCCCACTAGCAGCGCCCCTCGTTCCTAGCCAGTCTGCAGACGCCTGGGCTGTCTCCCAGCTTGCCGCAGCCTCCTGGCAAAAGCAAAGTTTCTTTCGGTATCGTAATTCCCATTGCCCTCCGGAGATTTCCTGCGCGCCCCGCTCCCCGCTGTCCCGCCCGCAGGCGGGGCCGGCCCGGGCAAACCGGGGCAAACCGGGACAAAACGGGGCAAACCTGAGCCAACCGGGGCCGTCTCCTCCCTTCTCTCCCCGCCGGCATTGTCAGGACCGCTGGTCATGGATGGTCAGTCACACCCCGGCTCCCGCCCACCCTCCCGGGGAGAAATGGGACGTTTCTGGTGTCTCATCCCTGCTCCTCCCGCCCCTCCTGGAAGTGGATGTACAGCCACGAGGGCCCTGCTGCCAGAAGCACTGGTGAGGGGCGAGGAAGAGCTGTCGGTGCTCGGAAAGCAGCAGGGTTTGGAGGGGCTGCAGCCCCGGGGGCTCTTCGGGCTGTGCTGCGCCTCAGGAGCTCTGACCGTCCCACATTAGTCCCTGTGCAGGGACAGACAGACGGACGGAGGAGCTCCAGCCGCACCAGGAGTGATCCGCGGAGATCCACCGTGGGGTGTGGAACGCCCAGGAAAAAGCTGGGCTGCGTGCACTGTGTGTGGCTGGGGACAGCCCTGCCTGTCCCCACCCAGAGACACTGCAGGAGCACGCAGAGACTTCCAGCAGGCAGCAGCAGGGACGACACCAGAGCTGTGGCCTGCAAGCAGCGCTCAGAACACTGGCAAGGTAAAACCTGTCGGTGGAGAAGAGTTTAAGAATTGAAATTAAGAAAAATATAACAATAAAAAAAGTAATAATAGTAATAATAATAACAACACTAACAGAGGAATAAGAGTCAAGGAACACAAGTGATGCACAATGCAGTTACTCACCACCCACTGACTGATGCTCAGCCAGTCCCTGAGTGGAAATCAGCACCTCCCAGCCAGCTGTCCCTAGTTTACATATTGAGCATAATGTTCCATGGTGTGGAATATCCCTTTGGTCAGTTGCCCTGAGTGTGCTCCCTCCTGGTTTCTTGTGATTCCTCTTGTCAGGAAAATCCACAAACGCCAGAGGTTTATGTCCAAAAAGGAGACAGAGGAATTCTTCAACTTTATTCAAATAAAGAGAGAGAGAGAGAGTCTACCCAGGCACACACCTGCAGGATTTTCTCTCTCAGGGTTTCAGAGGGCGCAGCTTCCTTTTATCCCAATCTCCCAGCCTCATGTTGCCCTCTTCCTTTCCCCTTTGGCTGAGGTCCTGAGAAGGTACAGCCTTCCCGAACCACCTACCACATATCCCCCCCTTGAACCTACTCTTTTACCCCAAAGCTCAGAAGTTCAGGCTTGTGCAGACCCCCTTGTCTGTTTCAGGAGCCAAGCTACCAGGGCTCTGCAACAAACCTACTGCCCAAAGTTAATAGAGACATTGAGACCCATTTCAAAGACTTTAGCACCCAGACCTTCACCCATCAAATTGTAAAGACATTAGCTTTCCTCTTAGCACTTCCTCTTCTTATTTCTCAATTTGTCTTGACAAATCCTAGTCATTATTAACTGAACCCTTTTTAACAACCTGGAACATTTGGAACACCCCCTCCTGATGTTCCATATCTGGTCTCTGCACCAGGTGTGGCAAGTAAATACAGAGACTAAAGAAGACAATGACAGTTCACACGAGCCCATTAATCACTAGAGGTCCTAGTCCATGGCTACTGATAGCCGAGGTCTCCCATCCTTTTCTTCCAGCTGAGAAGTCCAAATCTCCAGGGCTTTAGAGACGTTGACCAGAGTATGATGGGTCCACCCGTGTTCACCTGTCCTGACTCCTGTCTCTGCTGTCCCAGTTGGATGTTATAAACTGCAAAGTCCAAAGGCAGCATCTGTGCTAAATGGGTTTCCTGCCCAGGTAACTCCAAATGACCTCAAGTAACCCCATCCAGGGACTCCCATGACCCCAAGTAACCCCAAATGACCTCAAGTAACCCCATCCAGGGACTCCCATGACCTCAAGTAACCCCATCCAGGGACTCCCATGACCCCAAGTAACCCCAAATGACCTCAAGTAACCCCATCCAGGGACTCCCATGACCTCAAGTAACCCCATCCAGGGACTCCCATGACCCCAAGTAACCCCAAATGACCTCAAGTAACCCCATCCAGGGACTCCCATGACCTCAAGTAACCCCATCCAGGGACTCCCATGACCCCAAGTAACCCCAAATGACCTCAAGTAACCCCATCCAGGGACTCCCATGACCTCAAGTAACCCCATCCAGGGACTCCCATGACCCCAAGTAACCCCAAATGACCTCAAGTAACCCCATCCAGGGACTCCCATGACCTCAAGTAACCCCATCCAGGGACTCCCATGACCCCAAGTAACCCCAAATGACCTCAAGTAACCCCATCCAGGGACTCCCATGACCTCAAGTAACCCCATCCAGGGACTCCCATGACCCCAAGTAACCCCAAATGACCTCAAGTAACCCCATCCAGGGACTCCCATGACCTCAAGTAACCCCATCCAGGGACTCCCATGACCCCAAGTAACCCCTACCAGGACTCCAATGACCTCAGGTAACTCCAAATGACCTCAAGTAACCCCATCCAAGACTCCAGTGACCTCAAGTAACCCCATCCAGGGACTCCCATGACCTCAAGTAACCCCAACCAAGACTCCAGTGACCTCAAGTAACCCCATCCAGGGACTCCCATGACCTCAAGTAACCCCAAATTACCTCAAGTAACCCCATCCAAGACTCCAATGACCTCAAGTAACTCCAAATGACTTCAAGTAACCCCATCCAGGACTCCCATGACCTCAAGTAACTCCAAATGACCTCAAGTAACCCCATCCAGGGACTCCAATGACCTCAAGTAATTCCAAATGACCTCAAGTAACCCCATCCAGGGACTCCCATGACCTTATGTAACCCCTACCAGGACTCCAATGACCTCAGGTAACTCCAAATGACCTCAAGTAACCCCATCCAGAGACTCCCATGACCTCAAATCAGCACAAATGACCTCAAGTAACCCCATCCAGGACTCCAATGACCTCAAGTAACCCCATCCAGGGACTCCCATGACCCCAAGTAACTCCAAATGACCTCAAGTAACCCCATCCAGAGACTCCCATGACCTCAAGTCAGCCCAAATGACCTCAAGTAACCCCTACCAGGACTCCAATGACCTCAAGTAACCCCATCCAGGGACTCCCATGACCCCAAGTGACTCCAAATGACCTCAAATAACCCCTCTCAGGGACTCCCATGACCTTAAGTAACTCCAAATTACCTTCTTGGGAAGCAAGATGGACATTCCTGTGGCCACCAGCTTGGATTTGGATTTAGGATCTCCCTTCTTCTGGCACTATCTCTTCACTGTGACAGACCTTCAAAGCCACACGAGCTTTTGTTTTTACACACCTGCACTGGCCTTGGGAAGACCAAATAGAATAGAATAGTAGAATCATAGAATCATAGAAGGTTGGAAGGGAACTTGAGGATCACCAGCCTCTCTACCAGGGTCAGGGACACCTTCCTCTTGACCCCATCCAACCTGGCCTTGAACACTTCCGGGGATGGATTATTCAGCCTTAGGTTGGCACATGAATCTTAGAAAACCAAAGAGAGAATTTCTCTGAAATTTTTTTCTCTGGGTAAATAAAGCACATTTCCCAAGGTTCTCTATAGATCATGACCATCTCTCACACAGCAGTGAAGGTTAAAAAGGTCAGCCACCTTTAAATAAGCCCCAATTGACACTTACTTCCCAAAATGAGGGTTATCAAAGCTTAAGGTACAGTTCCCAAGGCAGCTGGTGACTTAATTCTAAATATCATTACACTGTTTCACTCTGAAAAATAGCACTGGTATTTCGAAATCCCCCTACCCTAAGGGTGGTTGCTGCTGCTCTTCTGGAGGTTGCCCATATTGGATTCTGTTGGAATGTGAGCCCCTCTGGGCCTCAGGTCTTCAGGCCCAGAAACAAGAAAGCACACGGGGATTGAACCAAAACCATTGAAGAAACTGAGTCACACAAACATGAAATAGAAGTACAAACTTTAGTTTTCAATAGAAATATATCTTAAGTGCCTCAAATACTGAGAAACTGTATTAGTTGAGTTTAAAAAGCCCTTAAACCTAGTTTTTAGTATAGCAGTGCTACCTTTCACAGAGTACCCTGTCCTAGAAGAAATATGAGCATCGCTACATTGCTGACATTTTTTAGATAGGTTGTGCACATAAACAGCAAGAACAGATAGAGACCATATGCATAAATTCTATGTAAAATCTGTGTAAGAGTTATGACTATTTTCATAAATCAGAATTAATCTTGGATAGGTTTAGAGAAGTAGAATTAGAATCATGTTTTAGCCTGATTGGTTAATTAATAAATATAATGCATATCCTGGTGGGTAAGCTTAGAAGAAGAAGAAATTGCTGCTGTGGAACTTATGCTGCCAGGGCTGCTGTTGCTGCTGCTTTTGCTCGAGATGTAATACTCCAAACTCTTGCTCTCGAACTCTTGCCTTCTGTAATATATATGTAAGTGATTCATGTCAAATGGAACAAAAGAATAAGGGAAACTGTGTGTTGATTGCAAATATTGCTGTAATATTGTGTGAGACTTGGTAAAGCAGAGAGAAACCAAGTAAAGCATGGAATAAGGGGGCCCAGTTGGAAGTTTAGCTGATGATAGCAGGATGGAGAAACTTTGTGGTTAGAGCTATTGGTGAAAATAGAAGTTTAACATATATGAGGGAACCTGAGTTATTAGAAAATGCTTGCTTAAGGTACATGGTTAGTGCGTACGTGCGGAAAAAAGAGGAACCAGCGAAGACAAGGAGAGGTCAGTCTCCCTAGGACCACCAGATGAAGACCCAAGATCTGGCATGTCAGCATGAATTAAACCTGCACAAGCACTCTGGAACATACCAAGTCAGCATAAATAAGAAAAATAAGTGTATAAAAGCCTGGCTGGAACTGTATTTGGTGTGCATGTTGGTTGGAACAGTGACTCCCCACGCACCCAGCTTTGGCCTGATCACCCAGTGCTGTTTGCTTGCTCGTCTTTTATCGCAAACACATAATAAAACTTTGATTGAAAGATATTTTGGCTGACTTAGCCTGAAATCATTTATAACACTTCAGATGAATTAAACAACTCAAACAGCACAGCAGCCTCCTCTTTTCCTTTCTCTCTTTTGATCGTGGAAGATCCCATTATAAACTTGACAGGATTCCTTTGCCTAGAGCTCGTGTCACTTCCCAATGATGTTGATGTTCAGATGTTCAGTCTTGTTCCACCACTCATTTTTTCTGGCCCGCTGTGTGCTGTGGCAGGGAGCACAACTCCTCTTCCTCTCACCTTGCTGCAGGTCAGCTAAACCCTTATCCAGCTCCTTTTTGCATTTCTCCACCTCTTCTCAAGTGGTTGGCAAATTCTCACTCAGAGTGTGGGTTTGAGTAGCTCCTGCTCTGCTCTGGCACATGCTGGGAATGTTTAGGCTCAGGTAAGAGTTATGGGCGATGACTCACTTGACCATAGGCTGCACAAAGGACACTGTTATGGACAAGCCCTTTCTCTGGCACTTAGCTCCTCTCTTCTCTCATCCTCTCCATTATCCTGGCATGGTGCAGGACAGCTGCTTTGGGTTCATGCCTGAGTCAACCTCTGAGTTCATGTCTGAGCAGAGCTGGCCAGCGTGCTGCCTGAGCATAAAAGATGTACTGATCCTCCTTCCCTAGCTCTGCATGAGTCTCCTCTGCAAGCTGATTCAGCAAACACTCAGATCCTAGCGTAGTCAATAAGTGACTTTCTAGCTGGTAGCAGACATCACCTCAGTTCAGTCTCCCCAGGGACTGTCATCCCAGATGTTACTGCACAGCCATCCTTGACTAGATCCATTTACCAAAGATCAGTAGTCTAAAACGCTTCAGTAGTAAAGGAAAACAACAAATATAATAATATTTTCCGATGGGGGAAAGTTGATTAAAATATTTTCTAACTTCTCAGAATAAGTTTGTATAATATAGCTGACACCTCTTCTGTTGTCCAACACTGGTTCTATTCAGGGGGGAAATCGTGGGGATGTGAGGAGTAAGCGCTTTGTCTTTCTGACCCTGTATCTCACCTGCTCTGTCACTGCCCCCAGGAAACCTGCTTGAGCAGTGTCTAGAAAGAAAAAAACCCTTCTACTGGTAAGGCTGCCTCTGCCCTCAGGATCTGTGCCAGCTTGAGAGGGACGAGTGTCCAAGAATTTGTAAATGGCTCAAAAACCTCAAATTGCTGAGGAAAACTGGTTTTCTTATTCAGTTCATGTGATTTGAGCTAAATGGGAGGTGTTCTGAACATGGCTGGATGCTGTTACGGCAGCTCCCAAGTTTGCTGCTGACTCAGGCATCACCTTCCCTGGCTCAAGGCAGAAGCTGGAGCAAGGCAGGGCCAGCACCACACCATCTGAGACCCTGGAAAGGCAACAGCATTGCCTCTGCATTCCCTGGCAGGAAATACTTTTATGTGAAAAGATCTGCCCCAGCCCAACTATGGCACGAGCAGGGGAAAAAAGATATTAACAGGTTCAGTACTGAGTGGTGTTTTTCTTGTATAAATTGCTTCATTCTGAGTCATTCCAGTAAAACAAATGGAGAAAGAGAGCAGATTTGCAATGTACAGACATGGCTGGAACATGCTTTTTGGGTATACTTTAGAAATGAACTCTGGTAAAGAAAGATGGAGTTGAGTGATGTGGAAATAATAGTGGGGGACTTGGGAAGAGGATCTTTATTATTTTGTTCTCACTTGGATGGCCTTGCTAATTAATATTAACAAAAGAGTTGTAACTTGGCAGTTACTTTGCACAACTAAGAGCAGTGTTTTCTACAATACAGTCTGAAACATTAAAGCAAATCATTAGCAAACAGTTAATCCAAGACTCAGAAAAAAAAAAAAAGAAACTAAATAGGAACATGAAATATGTCTTCTAGTAAGTCCTGAAACAGGTCTTTCAGGCCACAGTGCAGATATTTCAAATGTGTCAAGAGTAGGCTGACATTTCTTTAAGTCAAAAGGAAAAAGAAATGGCTATCGTGGGAATCGAGCGGCACCATTCGCCTCTTCATCACCCTGATGTGCAGCAGAAGGCTGAGGCTTATTTACAGGAAGCTTGAACTGAAATTGCTAACTTGTGTGTACCTTATTGACGCTTTGCCTCTCCCACAGGAGGGAGAATGCCAAATTTCCCAACACCCACTGCTGTGGTCATTACTGAGCTGAGAGTTAAGAGAGGCCTGAACCAGACCTCCTCCTATAGCATGCTATTTAGCTGATAAACAGTATTGATAGCAATCCTTGGAGAAAAATCTTTATAGATAGTCCTCTGCCTGTTTTTACCAGACCTAGATTAATACACAGCTCCAGCCATTCGTCATTGATGGTGAACATCTTGACACAGAGAATCTCAATTTTGCCGTCTTACATCAGACCTCATTCATGCAGCCATTGCAGAGAACACATTCACTAATCTTGAGCTATTAGGATCTAAATTAGTGCACAGACCTGCAACCCCAGCTGAAACATGGGATAGAAACAAAATCAGTTACAGCTGAATTTAGGCACAATCATTTTTCCCCACCTAGAAGGTGTTTTAACACGGAGGGTGGTGTATGCTGCAGTGCTTGCCCCGGGACACTCTGAGAAGTGTAAGGGGAGCTCAGAGTCCTTCTGCACAGTCAAAAATAGGGCAGTATCTGATATACCTGATGTTAGGTTGAAGGTGAGGACAAGGACAAGTTAGTGTGGGGGAAAATGTGCTGGTATTTTGGTTGAAAACACACAAACAGTATGGATTTCTTTATACTACCCTCCAAATCAGAAATTCTCCTGTTTTGTCACCTAGTTTCTCCAGCAACTCCTTGAAGATTTACAATATGTTTAATTTCAGTCTTTCATTTTAACAACAGAGAAGAAGCTGAAGACATGTTTTACCCAGGGCCTTGTTGAAGTGATCTGCTTGTGCCAGCAGAGCTCTTCTCACCGCAGAACTTGGAGTTTCAGAGCCATCCTAGAACAAAAGAGCACTTGCCCACCAAAAAGAGACATGCTGGCTCTCTTGTCTTCTATGCCTTCTTAAAAAACTTTCAAGACCTTTGTGAACACCTTGAATTACTGCGAGCACAAATATGCCCCATCCTCATACGTCTAAACTACTGTACTTTTAGAAGTCCTCTTAATGTGCACTTTCTTTAAGAAGAAAAAGGTGTAAACCATAAAAAGAACTACAATTCTTCAGTTCTTAAGGCAGCATACCAAATGTAACATGGCTTGCACAACACCTGCACATGTAATTACCATTGCAAATTAGCAAGTTTCATTCTAGGAACAGAAGGATTGCAATATTCTCTAGCTTTAATTTTCAGCTTGCCTCTGATCATTTCTAAACAGAAGTGTTGTGGCTAATTCTGTAGATACTACATGAAGGGACAAGATTAAAAGGAAAAAATTTATATAATAAGATAGGTTCTTAATTTTACAGTGTACCTTAATGAAATAATTATTATTCATAAATTTAATCAGCCTCTGAAGTAATTTGCCTGCAAGGCACCCACTTAAAATAATGGCAATGAAAAAGACTCCCTGGTGCATGTGCCCAGCACCTCTGACAATCTGGCCACCTCAGCTAAGGACAACAGTACCAAGCTGTGAAATGAGCCCCGAGAGGGCTTTTACTGCAATCATTTGGTTTAGGTATTCAGCACTTGAAGCCTGCTGTGCTGTGGTTTTTTTAAGGAAAATATCCTTCCCAGAGGACCATGAGCTTCTGTCCTGCTGTTGGATGAACTCGATAACAGCTTTGGAAAGACGGAGACACAGGAGCAGCGAGGTCTGCTCTTAGGGGAACAGGGTTGTAGTGAAGGCAGCCAAGAACCAGGTGTTCTTTTGAGATTGGACATCACTTCTTACTCTCATTCCTCACCTTGTGCTGAGCGTACAAAAGGTTTACACCCCGATGGGACTTCAGTGGACTTCAGCCATCTGCAGGAAGCTTTTTTTGCAGAAGGTTCCTATGCTCTTGCTCATTTTTATGTCTCCTCGGCCTGGGATATCCCAAGGATGGTGACTGGTTTACATATGTGAGCATTGCTGAAGACAACAGGGTGTTGTCTAAGCCCTGATCTAGGAGAGGCAGACTTTGCACACTCTGCTGCCATAGAAGAGGCTTGTAAAGGAAACACTATTTGGAAATAAATTTATTTAGCTCGAGTAAGAACTGTGCCATAAGTAATCTTTTCACATTACCTGCAACATCTCTTACCTACTGACCTTCCAGAAGATAAACCTTTCAGGAGAAATTTTCCTGCTGTAATTTTCTTGATTGCTTTTTTCCATTTTCAGTCCCAGAGTATTTTTTTAGCCTTGTGTAGCCCTAATCGTATCTCCTACAAGAAGATATTGACAATAAAAAATAAGGATGAGTAACAATTATTTTTTATTTTTCTTTCAAATGCAAAGCAGGTGATTCTCCACTGTTGAATCCTGCAAAGCACGACTAAATACCCAAAGTGAGCTTTCTGAAGGAGTGAAAGGAAGATTAGGCTGGCTAAAGAGGCAACTTTCTCTTAGGCTTTATGGAAAAGTTAGCCCATACCTCTATATTTCAAGGCACAAGCAGATGGAAGAGCTCCAGCTGAGTCACTGCTTCTCTAAAAAGGCTCACAAACAAGGTATTGGATCTCCAGCTGCACCGAGTCACCTCTGAGGGTAAATCTGACCTGGTAAGACCTGGCCATGCTCTGGTGCTGCAGGATTTGGCTCAACACCAAGAACGCAACTCCTCAAAACTCTGGGCTTTATTCTCACTCCAGCTGAGACATCTCATGCTCTCAAGTTTCCTTGATGCAGATATCACCCACCATTTGATTTACGAATAAACTAGAAAAGCCTTTAAATTCTTATCCACCTTATTTTCCAAACAAGGCTAAGCTGGGTTTTTTTCCTTCTTAATTTCTTGTATGATACTGTAGAAGGATCACCCAGAGCCTTCAATCCCTTCCAGACTAAGGAAGAGCTGTTCTTGAAGTCTGGGGATGCTTTTCTTTCTCTTCTTTGTTTTAGGCATCTGTCTAATACAGGGAGATTGTATAACTCATGTGTGCACCAATTTTTAACACATACCCTGAGACATCCAGGAGAGAGGCTCCTTTGAGAAAGACTTACAGCAGCTGCTTTAGCTTTGTCAATGGCGTTTTTGCGACCAAAGGCTCCCATCTGAAAAATTAAATGCCCACAAATCAGCAAGATAAATACTGCAGCCTTTCCAGTTCTCATTGGCAGGATACTTACAGAGCCAGCCAACTGCTCTAAGAGCTTTCCCGGTATGAGTGTGCTCATGGAACACTCTGCCAGAGCTCAACAGGCAAAAACTAACATTTAATCATCTTAGAAGAGTGACTGGCTGGGCTGCTGCGAAGTGAAATTAAAAACTTACTGTTTGAACATCACACTGTCAGAAAGCCAGGGCCCTCCAGTACTGGTGCTGGTAGAAATCTGAAAAAATGGGTCTGCCCCAGAGAAGTTTGCTGGCTGGAGAGCAGCTGGGCACAGCTGGAAGTGCACATCATACTTCCATGCTGCAGCCATCTTCTGAGCCAAAATAACTCAAACGCCGACTGTGGTGTGGGAACACGGAAAAGGTAGTGAAGAAAACCAATCAAATTACATGACTGTTCTAATGTTACATTTGTGTTTTAATAGTATTTTCTGTGGTTTGGAAAGTCTGCTGCAATAGCTGAGGAATTTTTCCTTTCTGAAATTCAATATTCAGAATTCTCGATTTCCCCACTGTATTTAATAGGGGAGATACAAGCCATGACAGATCTCTAAATCAATATTTCCTTTTGTACCAGTGAATTGCCAAAGGCAGTTGAATCAACCAGAACGGGAGGTTAGACTGTAGGCTAAAAGCATGTTCCTTTTCAATGTCCAAGTCCCCCTTTTGTCTTGATGCATGAAGAAATTGAAAAGATCCATCTTGCAGCTTTTCTCCATCTCTCTAGTGTTCATTTGCTGGCCATGGCTTCCCATCTACAGCAGTCTGAAATCAAGATCAGGTTGGTGAAGTTTTGACCACCTGCAGGCAAAAAACAGAAGAAAAATGTGCTTGTTTGTGAAATATTCATCTGAGGTTCAAAACTCAGAATTAAATTCCTGGCTCTCCTACAGAATCCCAATGGATAGCTGGGCAAAACAATTCAGCTCTGGGTCCTCGAGCTGGGCTCCTTTTCCTTGTATAAACCCTGACAGGTTTCAGGCCTTCAATGTGGACCTCCCAAACAAACAATAAAGGTCTTGCATACCCTGAATCCTCCCTGAATCTCCTTAAAGCAATGTCTATTGCTTAACTCTGTGGAACACTACAGCATCCAAGCCCTAAGGCAGCACAGCTGCCACTCTAAAACGCGTTGGTGGAGGCATTCTGACCTCTGAAAATATGGTGGAAAGAATGAGATGTAAAGCACTGGGTATCAGGTTTGTATCAGAACACACATCAGAGTTATTGTCCAGAAAAAGCTGATGGGAATCTGATTGTATTTCACTATTAGGCCTCTATATTGTCCCTCTGCTTTAACGATTTGTCTATTAAGCAACCTCCTCAAGCAGATGCCTTCTTCCTGTCTTCTCCATCCACCTCCGCTGCATCCCAGCAACGAGACACATGGGCTACTGGTGAGGGTCCAATATCAGTTGCCTTCTTTCCCCATACTACCTTTTAGCATCACCTCCACTGTCATTCACTGCAGTGCAATGCTTTCAGTCAAAGGCTGTCCCAGGCCAAATGGGGAGTGAAAGGAATTGATGCTCTTGATGTGGAGCCTCCTGTTTTGATGCATTTTTTTCAATTTACCATTAATGTGCTGGAAATTGCTCTCTTGGACAATCCATTTGTTTTCTCTTCCAGCAGAGTGGAGAAGCAGCCTTTCATATCATGTTCAGATAGGGCAAAATAGCAGGCAAAGCTTAAAGTCATTTCAATCTTTTTTCCTTTCTAGGTATGTGCCAGGTTTGTGCTGAATAACTAATCTGATTTTCCATCCACAAGTCAAACAAAGAAATTTCCAAAGCCATATCATGAATCTGGATGCTCAGATCATCATTGATTTATTTTCAGATGCAAGTGTCTGTGTTTAAATATTTGCTTCTTTTGAAAATTTCAGCCCAAGAAATAAAATAAGGGTGAGGGTCTCCAAACTTAGAAGAGAAAAATAACTGCTTCCTGAAATTATTCCAGCATGAAAATGTTGTTATTTGCATCCTGGGAGATATTTTTAAATGTCAAAAATCTGTTTTGACGTAGTTTGAAATATGGAAGCCCTATCCTGGATGACTCTGATGCCACCAGACAGACCACAGGAACCAGGGCTGGAAGGAGCATCAGGAGCCCACTCTGCCCTACAAGGTTCATGTTCATGTGTGCAAAGTTGCTGTAACTCTGCTGCCAGGTCCAAATTTCAAATTCAGAATATCTTCTTATAAGAGATGGGAATTCCTTGTTTCAGGCACGGTGTCACAACAGCTATCAAAATTTGCACTGGAGCAGCCAAGGAAGGGCAAAGCCTCACCCTTGGAAGGCTAGCTACCTTTAAACTTAAAACTGAGAGTACCGTTTCCCCTTCCTACCTTAGAAGATGAACATATGCTCCTAGAATTGCCTTTGAGTGATAACAGTAAAAAAGGAGAAGAAAATAAATGGTAGAAGCCACCAAAATTCTGATTTCTATGCTGGCACCTGACAATGAAACATGTCAGAAGGAATCTGCTCTGGGACTGGATTGCTCTGAATGACAATGAGAAAACAGTGTGTAGGGGTTGCTAAATAGACTTGTTCTGTGCTGGGTGAGGCTGCACTGCCTTGCCACAGGAAGCAGGTAAGAACAACCACAGGTTCAGTTGTTTACACTGTGATGTTTTGTTCCATACCTTTTTCAGCCTGAAACAAGTAAAAGCCATGCTTGTTACCCGTAGCTATTATCCTATGTCTAATTATATTAGCAGGGCATTAGCAGGTACATTTTAAATAGCAAAGCTGACAAGAGAGTCAAATCCTGAAGAAGACCAACCCTTCATTTCAATATTTAAGTATCTCTTCATATATTTGCCTTTAATGGTTTTCCCCCATTGCATACCTACTGATTTCATGATGGTACACTCATCCTGACACTACAGTCACCCACATATTTCATAAATATCTTCTAACTATGGAGACATAGAAGTGAAACAGAAACCCTGTAGAATAACTGCAGGATAAATCTGTCGAGGTGCCTTGTGATGCTTTGAATACTCTGAATACCCTGAATGTCATGATTAATGAGGAAAAAATACAAGGTCCCTGACAAGCTGAACTCTATTTCTTCCTTTTTCACAGGAAGTCACACTTTCTTTGCAGCACTGATAAATCCCTCCCCTGTTTCCTTCTCCACACCCCAAATGTCCACGTTGTTTCTTGAGACAGGGCAGTTTTATGGGATTCCCTGACACTCTCCATTGGCAGTGCCTCATGCAAGAAGCTAGTGAAGTGACAGGAGCCTCTAGACCTCAGAGTCGTAAAAATAATGATCTCTGAGCAGCACTGCATGCCCTACATCAGTCTTACCCAGGAGATGTAACTAGCACCTTCAGTTTGCCAGCCCTGCTTGCTGTTGATTTTTTAACAGGAAAAGCCAGATGTTGGAAAGAAACAAGAGCCAGGAGTCAAGGGTGGCCACAGCACAGGTAGAGCAGTAACCTCACCAACCAGGGAGCAGCCCCACAGCACCCAAATGGGGTAGGCAGAGCAGGGAGCTGGAGGCATGTTTCTCTAGCAGGCAAAGTCACAAATCAATCCTGTGGACCTTCCAGGGGATCAAGACAAGAGCAGCAGAAGATAAATCCAAGGACAGGACTAAAGACAAGTACACCCACAGTGTGACCCAGGAATGGGATGCAAGCCCTGAGCTGAATGGAGTTCCTGGAGCCATGGACAGAACCAGTGAGTAAGAGTCCCAGGAGAGGCTGGTCAAGGCAATTAAGATCTATCAGTGCCCATCTACTCTTGATTTAAACTGGCAATATATACAGCTTGTACACTGGATTAAAGGAGGTTTGTATGGAGACAGAAAAGCCTGGGATGCAGATATTTTTCTGATGGGAGTAGCACTGTAGCACCACATGTAATGACCCACCCCTGAGGTGAGATAAATTAGGTTCTTATTCATAGGCCCCTTGAGGCAGATTAGAGTGAAATGTCACCGAATGACTGATGTGTGTGTGTGTGTATATATATATAAAAATTATGTTTATATATTTATATATATATATTTTATACACACATATATATATATGGTTTATTTTATAGCAATCTCTTTGCACAAATCCGGAGCTGCTATGCACAACAAAATAATTTACAGGGATGGATGTCAGCCCCTGATTAGAGAGGAGTAGTGCACGAAGTGCTGTGGCAATGAGTACCAGCACAGTGCCTCTGCTCTCCAGATATTATATATTTAGGGATGACCTGCCAAGCTACCCAACTGGTGTGAAGTGGTGGTTTTCTTTTTGTTAAAGACTAACAGATATCTAAGTGAACCTTTATAGGCTGCTTTTTAGATGCAGTGAGTACATGCCTGAAACAATCCTATTTATACCTGGGAGCTTCTGACAGATCCTATTGCCAAAGCAATTCCTCTTGTCCTTACAATCTGTATATGACAGCTTTGTTTCTGATACATACATTGTGTTCTGGTGCTCTTCTCTCAGCACTACATAGTAAGCTGGTTCTGATTCTGAGCTTACTGCAGAAGCATGTGGTTTGAGCTTACACAGTTCAAATGAGAGGTGGATCCATGATCAGGGGCATACAGAAATGGGGATTTCATTCATCTTAGGGAGGATTTCAGGTCCTAGCATGAGCCAGAAGTCATTTAGTTCTTCTCAATAGTACCTCAGTCCTACGCAGAGGAAGAAAGTTTAATTTTGCCTTTGAGGAAGTGTCAAATTAGATGAAACTACCTATGCCAGCTAGTTTTTAGAAATCATTTGAGTTCAAGCTTCATTAAACAAAAATGCTTTGTTTTTAAGAAAATCGGGCACAGGTTTCCACACATGAGAACCTAAGAAAATACTAGGAAATTGTTACAGCAGGCCTGTTTTGCCTTTGGTAGTCAAATCCTGGTCTAGTGTGGGAAACTTGCAAGGTTCCACCTCCAGGGAAAACAAAAAATCTGATGTTAAAGATGAGAGTCTGGGGAAACTGTGGGTTCAGGGGGCCTGTGGAGGCTGTTTCTTAGACAGTAAATGTCTATACATAACATTTTGCCAACACATGGGCTCAGAGCTGACAGCAGGGTACTGAGATAACAAGCCTTGATGAGAGGGAGAGCACTCAAGCTGGGAAGCAGAAGCCCACTGGGGCCACGTGTACATTGTTTATAGAGCTTCATATCAGTTTGGAGAGAGTGACAGAGTGACTTGCATCTGTTTGTAGTATATTTTGTAGACATATCCCCAGAGAGCTTGGAGAGGCAGCTTCAACCAATATCATAGGGCCACATTTTCCAGAAACACCTCAGCTGAAAGCGAGTTCTTACAGCTCCAACTGTGACATACTTGGCTGGACTTGCAGTGAAAGGCACTGTGAGAAAAACAACAAAAAATCATCCCTATTTTGGATCATGTGTTTTAAACTCCATTCCGTTTAGCCGTGGTTCCTAAAATGACACCTACTGTGTGCCGAGGACCTTTGCTGATCTGCCTGTAAATAACAACAGTAAGAAGCTAATCTTCCTGAAATCTCACTCCAGTTTGAAGTGCATTTCTGAAAAACTGTGTTTATGAGCACACTAATCAAAAATATCAACCTGCCCTTAGTTTTATTCCAAAAACAGGGATCACAGTGAATGGCTAAATTATACCACTAAGCAAATTAGTAAGTCTTCCACAAAACAGCTTGGACTCTTATGAATGGAAAAACTACAAATGGAACTGTTCACTAGATTGCTGATGGTCTCCTTATTTTATTGTTTCAACCATTAGCCAAACCTGAGAGGCTTTGAAGAATCAGCTGTGATAAGCTGTTTGACACTGCCGTCAGTGTCATTCCCAAGATATCATTCATCATTCTCAATGAAAAGTGACAGTCTTGAGATTAAACTATTATTTCCTTATAAAGATGAGGAGTCACGTTTCCTTATAATTAATATGCAGGCTTTGACAGGCCAGACATTTGTAGCAAAATTTCAAATTATCAGCAGAAAAAAAAAACCTTATTAACTGCAAATTAATATTTATGAGGTGGGTAAGTAGTTAAATTTTACTTCCTTCAGTGGGAAATTGTTCTATCAAGGAATAGCTGTCCACTTTCATAGGAGAATTATTCAAAACAAAACTTGTGAATATGTGCAGGTTTTTTTTATGTCTGTTATCCTTGTTCAAATGCAGGGGGAAATCACACACTGTCAGAAGAGTGCTTTGGAAGCTGCTTTCCACAAGTTTATTTCCCACTAAATTCGTTAAACTCAGCACAGAGAAATCTCAGTGCAGAAATCAAGAGTCCGAGCTAGTCTGAGAGCCTGACTGGGCTTCCCACAGCAGACAGGAGCTGGTGAGAGCAGTCACAAGAGGAAGAGCTGATCTGGGAGCTGGGCTCACCTCCCAGTCTCTGACAGGCTGCAAGTGTGGCAGTGATGCCATTTGCAGCCTTGCACCGCACAAGCGATTCCTGTGGGAAGCAGGACACTTCCCATGCTGTGGAGGTGTGGTTAGCCACTCTGGAGAATGTTTTCTGGCACACTCCTGCTCCTCCATGGGCCCTGTGGCATGCAAAGGGATGCCAGGAGACTGCTGAAAAAAGGAAACACTAGTGACTCTAGTCCCTGGGAAACGAGGGGCACAGAGAATCACCAGAGGTAAACATAGGGACTGAAGTTTTCTGACCCTCATGCCTTCACTTGAGCCTTTAAGCCAAGCAGGGATAACCTGAATACATTCAAGGAAGCTTCTTTCCTCTTTAAACAGCTGCAGTTTGAGAACAGACAGGGAATGAACAGGATAATCTTTCTGCCATGCACTATGAGCTGCTATTGCCAGTATGGTCTTTGCTAACCACTCTAATTCCTGAAATAGCTACAAGAAAATGGGGTCAGTAAAGTACCTATTGTTCATTTAAATTGCAGGGATGGAATCCAGACTCTAACAATATTTGCAGAAACAAGCTTCATTGCAACAGGTTGCGATGATTAATTCCCAATTTCTGCCTTTTGCGCAGACTGGCCTGGATGAAGAAAAAATGACTGAAATGTGAAAGAACAAAAAATTGTTTCTTCAAAAGCACGGCTGATGAGGTAGACTGTATAGGAGAAGGGAGCAATTCTGCTCATTCTGCTCACATATGAGAAGCTGATTTTTTGCTTCATTACTCTGAATCACATCCAGCGTGGATAATGCTGAAGGAGTGTTTACTGGAGGAAAGCTGCTGTGCCTACACTGTACCTACACATAACTCTTCCAAGGATGAAAGCGCAATTAGAAACTGAAAGCAAACAAAGAGGCTTTTGTTGAGATGACACATCTGTACACTGGAAAGATTGGAAGATTTACCAAGCTGTGTGGCAATACTATTCTTTTTTATTTGCTCATTCATGCAACTGAAGCCATGATATTTAATTCATCACTTAAAATGCTTTTACCTCACACAAGTGATTTTCAGATAGTGGCAGCTAATTCACTCCATGCTGGAGAGCTTCATCAGTGAGATTCACAGCAAGTTACATCACTTCTTATCTTGTTCTCTGGAAAACGCATCAAAATTGTGTAGTTAAAAGTAAAGAAGGATCTCAAGGACTGTTCAGTCTGCAAGCTACAGTGGTGGTTTGGGAATCTTTACTCACAGTAAAGAGCCAACAGTAGATATCCTGAAGATGAAGATACACAAGCTTTTTGGAATTGGTGAGATAACTCACTACGTGTGGAGAAGACTTGGACAACTCAGTGCAAATACCTTTATGACAGAAGCACAAGTTCTTCTATGCTGAAAACAAAAATTATCAACTCTCACACAACCCACAGAATACCCATAATTGTAGTAAGTGACTTACAGAAGTAGAAGGGCCACAACATTTTGTTTTCCACCATGACTGCACCTGCCATTGAAAAAGCAGTGGTCAGTAAGCAAGTGCCAAACAGGCATGAGCTGCTGAATACTCATTTCATTTAGAAGCCCTTTGTTGTGGCTCCTTCTTTGGATTAATTTAATGTAGAAGTTGAATCAGTAAATGTGCCAGCATCAAAACACTTGGGGGCTGAGTCTCTGCAAAGAGCCATTCCATCATGTCAGAGTTTTTTCTCTCTGGAAACTCGGGCTGCTAATTAGCTGCAACATTTCTGACAATGGACCATAGTTCACCAAGGTCCTTTTCAAGTGGCTGTTTTCTCAGAATTAGTGTATTTTCAAGGCTTAAAAGAAAAGTGACTCTTTTAACAGATTCTCCATCTTGGCAGCAGTTTTCTTATTTTGCACTTGCTGTATTTTATCAGGCAGTTAAACGGTACAGTAAAAAATTGATATTAAAGAGATGATGGTGATGTTTAGGTCAGTATTTAATCTTGGAAACACCTTCTGTCAATTAGGGAAGTTAGCACATACTCTCAGACAGATTTTCATTTGGAATATGTCGTAAAGTAGCATAACTGTAACTGATTACTGCAACTGAGACCATGTATTTCAGCAAGAGTGAGCTGATTTGCCCTGGCAGACAGCTGGTCTTATGTTATAAAAATTTGCTAATAGTCCTGTGTGCTCTAGGATTCACTAGGGTGCCTAGTACTTCTTGGTCCTCTTGTAATTCAGATCAGCATTCCCATCAACTTCCGTACAGCATATATTCTGAAAAGGGCACTGCCATACTCAGTCCGGCCAAACCTAACATTTTAACGTCTGCCTCCCCTTCCTCAGTGAAATATCATCTTTTCCCAGCATCCTTGGCATCCGCTCTCGTAAGGATATGGGTGCCGTGCAGCTCTAATGCATTTGGAAATCTTGCCCTTAGATAGTGAGACTTCTCGACCTCTAGAAAGAGGTTTTAAACCACACAAATCTTAAAAGAGTTATATCTCCATCTCAAAACATGATCCCTCTCAAAGGTTATTTTAAAATAATTGGTCCTTCAAAAGCTGTCTGGTTTTGACCAGTATTAAGAATCTGCTCAGGAGATATGGATCCTTCTTTTCACTTTAGCTCTTCTAGTGCTTAAGCTGCATTTACATTAGTGACACCCCTTACTTTTTAAACTTAAGAGTTCTCACTTACCATTGCTTACAAACACTGTTGCAGTCAGGCACTTAGATAAATGTAAAGTTTCATTCAAAATATGTATTACCTTCTTCTCTAAAATGCCAAAAGCACTGCCAAAAATCCACTTTAATTTTTCCTTTAATCAAGGCAGAGAGAAATTCTCTCTTATGTTTTGTACTAAACACTCTCCTCGGGATTACTCCAGTAAAAAAACGCTTACCAGAGAGCTGCAAGATTTGAGTCACCTCGCAAGGGAAGGCAAGCTGGGAGCTGAGGATGGCTGCAACATGAGCAGGGCAGTGACCTGAGTGACTGGGCACGGCTCTGCCACATCTGAGGTGGGCAGCCCAAGCAGAAGAGCAGCGGTGACAGCTTCTACCAGCAGTCTGGAAACCATAAGGGAAAGTAACAAGTCAGATCCACTATCAACCCAGGAAACACAAGCAACGACCTGGGAGCAGAACTGAAACAGGTACACCTACAACTTTGATCAGAACAAGACTGGAAGTCTGGGGCTTGAGTATGAATGGAGCTCCTGGACAATGAGCAGACATTGTGAGGATGGAGGACCCTGATGAAGTCTCTTGTCAAGGGAGGGCATTGTCCTGCTCTGCTCTGCACTGGGGCAGCCTCACCTCGAGTGCTGGGGGCAGCTCTGGGTGCCACAGTGTAAGAAATACATTGAAACTATTACAGAGTGTCCCAAGGAGGGCCACAAGGACGGTGAAGGGGCTTGAGAGGAAGCTGTGTGAGGAGACTGAGGTCACTTGGTCTGTTCAGCCTGGAGAAGAGGAGACTGAGGGGTGACCTCATTGCAGTTACAGCTTCCTTGTGAGGGGAAGAGCAGGGGCAGGCACTGATCTCTTCTCTGTGGTGACCAAAACGACAGCACCCTAGGGAATGGCCTCAAGTTGTGTAAGGGGAGGTTTAGGTTGGATATTAGGAAAAGGTTCTTCACCCACAGGATGGCTCGGCACTGGAACAGGCTCTCCAGGGAAGTGGTCACAGCACCAAGGCTCACAGAGTTCAAGAAGCATTTGGACAATGCTCTCAGGCACATGGTGTGACTCTTGGGGATGGTTCTGTGCAGGGCCAGGAGTTGGACTCGATGATGCTTTTGGTTCCCTTCCAACTCAGCATATTCTGTGCTTCTGTGATCCTGTAATTAGGGATCATTAGTATACTCTTTTGTGAGAGTATAGGACTCTCACAAAATGTGAAAGAATACTGTTTTAATTACAGCATAACCAATCACACAGTATGAACAACAGATTCGTATAAAACTTAGCAATTATTTCCTGTAGGCTGAAATATAGCTGCATAAAATGCCTGCTTAATAATTTAGAAAGAAGGAAAAAATAGTCTTGTTTGCAAACTGAACAGCACAAGAGTTTAAAGGGGTTAAATTAATCAAATAAATTATTAATTACAATTACCTCATCCATTAGAGTGGTGCATCTAAATGCACCCGCCAGCATCAGGGTCCTTTGCATTGGTCCCAAAAGGGACATTTCAAAGTACAAATGCCTTCCAATAGGGACTAGAAGAGAGGAACTCCTTCAACTGAATGTCCTACCACCAGTTTTGCAAGATCAATCTACTCCTTACCTGGCCTAGTAAATCATTGTTTTCTACAAGTGAGAACATTCCTTCAGTAAGAGTGACTGTGAATCTTGCTTAGCAAGACCCTGCAACCCTGAGGTTAGGCACATTAGGAAAGTGGAGAGTAGAAGGACAAGGGGAAGAACATTTTGAGCAAGATCCAAAGTGAACCAAGACCATTTTCTTCTTCTGTAAAGAATTTAACACTGCGAAGAAGCACTAACAGGGTAGGATGTGCGCCCTGAATATGCTCTTCTGAAAGAGAAGAATCAAGCACTTCTTTTTCAAACACTGAATATGGGAAGTGGTAAGATGTTCCTCAGAAGCAGTAAGTCACCCTAGTACTATGAAGGCTGGATTCGTAGGTCGATGGTTATCTCTCCCTTCCCTGTGTCCAGTATCTGTAGGTGGGTGACGGGATTGTGCATTTCGTCCATGGAAAGAGAGAGCACAGGTCTCAAAGTGGGCATTACAGCACTCAACCTGGAAAAACTTAGGTCAGCAGCTTAGAGTTTCAAGGACAGAGCAAAGACCAGACTGTAGGTCCCACAAGTCACAATCCAGTGCCTGATTCACTGGACCACAACCCAGATTGCTTAAGAAAAGGTCTTAAAATATATGTAGCATGAAGTTTTTACATGTTACTCTATCAGGATCAATAGGACAATTCGGCAGAACTGTGTTCTACTAAAACTCAAAAGACTGATTAGAACAAAAGTTTCAATAGTATATTTTTGTGATATCATTTATTATCCTGCACGGTTTGACATAGTGTAGTATATTGCACCTATAAATCAGTTGCAGCAAATTATTTAATGATGCATTAACTGTGGAATTTCACATATATTACAGTTCTTTAGCCAATGTTGAATGCTTTTTCAACAGCTTAATCCATCCCTGAAGTACTAAACAGGCATATTCATTCATCATCAGGGTGCACATAGCCTTCTCTTTGCTCTTTTTATTTTATTAAAGCCCTCGATCTACAAGCATGGCATTAAATAATTCCCCAGAGCCTTTTCTTCACAACATTCCCACCATCATCCTCACATTTTTATTGAAAAAAGTCCCACCTTTTCATTTTCTATTAGGTTATTTTTGTCCTTCGGCAAAGGTTAAGCCTGGTATTGACTTGGACAACACTGTGGAGAACTCATAGATGGCTCACTGGTGCCCAGGTGGCAAAAGATATGAGAAGGTGGAGTTACAGAATGGCTTCTTTGCTTCAGTCTTGACTGCTGAGGCCAGCCCTCAGGGATCCCAAGCCCTAGAGGCAAGAGAGAAAATCTGGAGAAGAGCTGCCCTTTGTCAAGGAGGATTGGGCAAGAGATCAGATAGAAAAACTGGATACCCACAAACTCAAGGGTCCTAATAGAATGTGGCCACAAATAATGAGGGAGCTCTCAGATGTTATTACTAAGCCATTTTCCATCATCTTTGAAAGGTCATGGAGAACAGGAGGGGTGCCTGAGGACTGGAGGAAAGACAGTGTCACTCCAGTCTTCAAAAAGGCCAAGAAAGAGAACCTAGGAAACTAAAGGTCAGTCAACCTCACCTCCATCCCTGGAAAGGTGATGGAATGGCTCATCCTGGATGTTGTCTCTAAGCATGTGAAGGAAAAGGAAAATCATGGATTCATCAAGGGATGATCATGCTGGACCAGTCTGATAGCTGTTTGTGATTGTGGTGGTGCATTTCCCCCCGACCCACACACCAGTGATGTTCTCCATTTCTCATCACTCTTTCCAAGACACGGTGCATCTCTTCTGTATCACAATGAACGATGATTAGAGTTCTTCAGATGCATTCCAGCAGTCAACACAGGTCACTGTGCTGCAGGGATCTTTTTACCGGTGGAATGTCTGGCTGAGTAGATGAGGGGAGAGCAGTGGATATTGCCTACCCTGACTTCAGCAAGGCTTTTGATACTGCCTCCCACAACATCCTCATAGGTAAGCTTGGGAAGTGTGAATTAGGTGATTGGACAGTGAGGTGGACTGAGAACTGTCTGAACAGCAAAGCTCAGAGGGCTGTGGTCAGCAGCACAGAGTTTCCAGTCAGAGTCCCTTCACTAGCAGTCTTCCCCCAGGGTCAGTATTGGGTCCAGAATTGTTCTGCTTATCCATCAATGACTTGGATGGACAGAGTGCACCCTTTGGCAAGGTCACAAAACTGGGATGAGTGGCCAATATGTCAGAATGCTGTGCAGACATTCGGCGAGACCTGGACAGGCTGGAGGGATGGGTGGAGAGGAACCTTCTGAAGTTCAACAAGGGCAAATGCAAGGTTCTGCACCTGTGGAGGAGCAACCCCAGGCACCAGCAAAGGCTGTGGGCTGACCTGCTGGAAAGCAGCTCTGTGGAGAAGGACCTGGGGGTCCTGGTGAACAACAAGCTGTCCACGAGCCAGCAGTGTAGCCAAGAAGGCCAATGGATTGTGGCCTGCAAGTCAAGAAAGGCCCTGATGCAACCTCACCTGCAGTCCTGTGTCCAGTTTGGGCTCCTCAGTTCAAGAAAGACAAGGAAATCCTGGATAGAGTCCAGCAGACAGTTAGAATGATGATTAGGGGACTGGAACATCTCTTAGGAGGATAAGGTGTGGTAGCTGGGCTTGTTTAGTGTGGAGGAGAGATGGCAGAGGAGAATCTTATCAATGCATACAAATACCTTAAGGGGAGAATGGGGCCAGAGTTTTTCTGAGTTGCTCAGCAACAAGATAAAGGGCAACATGCACAAACTGAAACACAGGAAATTTCTTCTGAATATAAGGAAAAATTTCTTTGCTTTGAGGGTGATAGAGCACTGGAACATGCTGCCCAGAGAGCTTGTGGAGCCTCCTTATCTGGATATACTCAAAACCTGCCTGCACATGATCCTGTGCAACCTGCTCCAGGTGAAGGTGAACCTGCCTTAGCAGGGGAACTGGATTGGATGATCTCCAGAGGCCCTGTTGAACCCAAACCACTGTGTGATTCTGTGCTGACACCACAGCTCTATGTGTATTGTAACACATTACATTTAGTTTACAGAAATTAAGCATCCAGTTTGATGAGAAATCTTGAAAATACAAGCGGTGACTCTACGTAGAAGAGAATAGAGAGAAGGAAAAGATACAAGAAAGCATAATTATAGAAGATTTTTTTTTTAATTTCCAAGGTATCCCTTGTCAGAGATTCCTCTGATGTCCTTGAGGCATCCAGAGCTGGATCAGAAAATGTTTTTAGAATTGCTTTTCAAGAATACCAGACATCAAAATAAACTTCTTAATTTTGTGATATTCAACCCATGATGCTGAACCCAAACACCACTTTCACAGGCAGAAATATAGTAGTTTTACTCTTCAGCACTACATTTGGTGCCTGCATAAGAGGATAAGCATTCTGGGGTTTCATAGACTTCTAGATGTGTACCTGAACAAGTTCCTCCATTTGGGGAAAATACTTACAACTTTTAGCTCTTAGAATCACCTATCCAAGAATCTTCCATTTCCTCCAGGTCCTGCATTAAACAGCTTCAAATCCTGGAGGGCAATGTGGGGAGCGATAATTGATCTTTTATTCTGCTGCTTGTCACTGCTAGGAGAGAAAGAGAGAATAACTCGCTTGTGGCTGTTCTTGGCAATTGCCTTTCCTCTCCATTCACCTACAGAGATAAATCCTTCCATGGCAGAACAGAGCCTTAAGGAAACAACTTGGAATGTTAACATTGCATTTCATTATATAGCATTGGTTTTTAAAGCTCCTCCTCCTCAGCAAAAGGTACCTCTTTTACTATAATATTAGTTCTAAATGTGTGCTTTTTCTTCTACCTATTCTTTGTGTCCTCACTCTGGTGGTAATTTGTGCAAATCCTGCCAGTTCAATCTTCTTTATACAGAGTAACAATGGCACAAGGACAGCAAGTTGGATCATGTTGCTTTCATTTTCTTCTTTAGAAATGGAGCACAAATGTCTGAGGCATTATTCCTGGGGCCTGGATACCCTTCTTAGGAAAAATCTCAGGATACTGTTTGATAAATGGAAGTATTTTGGAAAATCAGTGTGGTTTCTAGGAGGGAAAATTGGGCTAGAACTCTAGAGGAAATGAGGAAAGCAAAAGCTTGTAATTCAACAGCATACAGGGAGAAAAGGTCACCCCAGCTGCCTTCCTAACAACCACTATGGAAAGAAGGCAGAGGGGCCAGGACCTGATTTCTTAAAACACAAAGCCTCTCTTTTCAGTGGAGTAGGAAGACGTCTCGGGCCAAGTGCATTATCCTAGCAGGATGTCTCCAGCCAGCACACGATCCTAGCACAGGAGGCTGAGCTGAATTACAGCTGCAGACTTCTCGTGCCACCTGTGCAGCACACACACAAAAACACATCTGTAAGATGTAGGAAGCAATGTTATGGCATTGTAGCAACAATGTGAGAAAGGTCAGAAAGAGACTTTATAGGAAGGGAAAGTGACTCACACTGGCTCTCTAATGCCACAAACTCACGAGTACCGAGATGTGTGCATTCAAACAGGCTTTTCAGCAGTCAGGCACTCAGAGACTGAGAGACGTGAGAATGGTCATCATTCTCGTGAAGGCACACAGAATGAGGAGCAATGGCTATCCATTCTACCTTAACATCTTAGGATGATGACCCCCAGCTGGGTTTTGATAGGCTTTTTTTAACCCTGCAGGAGCTGGCAGTGATTCCACCATTAAAACATTTCACCTTTTACGCTCATATAGACATTCAAGAAAATTTCCAAAGACAAAATATTTCTTAAGGGAATAGTTGCCCTCTAATAACCATTTCTCCCAGATGCACATACTATAATGAGTAATATCAAAGGGATCAGAGCTTACTTATTTATGCTGGAAACAAAGCAAGTGACTGCATTGCTTTTGGAGCCCCCCAAATCCTCCTGATTTTCAAGTACTTTCCTGAAGGTCAACAGAAAATAATCCAAGGATCATGGTTTAGAATCAGTCAAAACTATTAGCTGAAGTACTTTTAAGCAAATAATTCCTCCTGCCTTAAGAAGGATAATGTTTTGCACCTTTCCACGTGCTCCTGTCTTATCCAATGAAGTAATCTCTAACCTAATAATTTGAGTATTCATTTGAGCAAAGCATATTTTCCAATGTGTCAGTGAACTGGTAATCCATCTCCTCCTTTCCTTATCACTGGGTATGGAACATCTAATAACTGACACTTTATACAGTCAGTATTAAATCATGTTGGCAGAACTCTTCATTTATTGGTCTCAAGACAATCCTTTTCTCTCCCTCCCAGTGAAAGGGGTGGGGGAGTAAGGGGAAAGAAGAAGTCAATCTCTAACCTCTGAGAGTATGTGATTTTCCAGTGAGAGGGGTGGAAGAAAGGGGGAAAGTTGTTCTACTCTTAGGTAGAGCCTCAAAAAACATGTGGTAGCAAGGTCCTGGTCCAGCTGCAGTCAGCACAAGGCACAACCTGCATCTAGTTCAGAGCCACAACTTACTTCCTCCAGCAAATTCAGGCCTGGCTCAGACCTTTCCCTGGTACGTATAGATCCACAAGGACTTGGTGCACAGGCAAGGAGATAAAGAGCTGTGCAGGAAAGACTAGAATACAAGAGCTGAAATTAGGGTCTTGGCCAGTTTTCTGAACCTCCTGTTCGCAGACTCGAATGTGCCAGGCCAAAGACCTCCAGATCGTGTCATGGAATCAGAGAATGGGTCAGGATGGAAGGGACAACAGTGGGTCATCTGCTCCAACTTCCCTGCTCAAGAAGGGTGATCCCAGAGCACGTTGCACAGGATTGTGTCCCTCCACCACTGTGCTCTGTTCGTGCTGCTGTCAGGATGCCCTCAGTACCAGGGACGTCGCCTCCCTCCTGTGCTGGCAGGAGCACTGGCTCACATCTCATTAGCTGAATAAGGTCAGTGGCTTTCTCCCCAGTCACAGTTGTGCAGACTGCATAGCTATTTCTGTTCTTGTCTCACACCTCTTTGTCCCTCTGTGATCTCTCTGGGCTGAGAAGTAAATTATTTTCCCTGCCCACATAAGTTCTGCCTTCCCCATTCTCCCTTTCCCTCACAAGCCTGTGGTCTCCTTGTGTTTGGCATATGAAGCAAATACCTTCTAGGTGGGACTGGCATCATGCCCTGCCCCCAAGGCATCTCCTCTGTCCTGTCTGGGCAGTAGGTGCCCAAACCCTGCAGTTCCTCTCTCTCTGCGTGCACAAGTGCGTCATCGTCTTCTAAATGGAGAAGTCCAGGGAACAGTTCTAAAAATGGCACGGTGTCTAAAATCAGAAGTTGTTGGGTACCTGTCTGGCATTAACACCTCATTACCTCTGGGAGTCCATTTTGAATGTTCTCTAGTGGATCATTCCCTTTTTGCGTCCTCTGTTTGCTGAAAGCTACTGAGATTATTATTGGGAAATTTACCATTTGAGTCATCTCTCTCCCTAACAAAATTGGCTTTGTAGTTTTGCAAACAGGAAGATTCATTTTCCCTCAAAATAAATATTGATAAACTTACTTCAGTCAATATTTACTATTTGGTTATGGGAAGAAGCAAAAAAGTCTAGCCCAAAGTTTAATAGAGTTTGATGTCTGTTTTTTATCTACACTACAGACACAGTATCATACTGCTATCCTGGCAGAAGAAGGAAAATTAGTTTTTATTCATATTACTGAAACGCTATGGGGCACTTTGTAGTAAGAGAATGAGAGGAGCCTGGGGCTTCTGTACCAGTCACGTCTTTTACAGCCAGCAGTTTTGTGTTGGTTTCAGTTATTTGGGGGGAATACTGAGGTGTGAGTTAAATGTGACCTGTCACTTCTGTTCTAAAAGGCTGCATCTCCATAATGTCTTCATAACACAGAGGCTCTCCTCTTATTCCAGAAGTAGATGTTTCACAAGCATCCTAAACACCACAGTGCTCGCTTATGGAGCTCTTCACTGCACTGTGTGAAAACACGTGCACTAATTTGACCTGGCATAAATTCATAATTCCTGACACCTAGAAAATGAACATATTACCTTATTAAATGCTGCTCACTCACAAATGCACAGACCAGCTGTTTCCTCCCTCCATTATTGAACTGTAGCAAGCACTTTCTAGAGGAAAATTAAAAGTAATGATTACAATCAATTAAAAAAAATTCAATTTAAATTCTGCTACATGGGGAAGCACAACATATTTTTAAATGTTGCCTTGTATTTTTTTTTAAAGTTCCTACATGTTACATTGGATCCCCAATAGATAAAATATCCTTCTTCAAAAACACAGGTTTATTTACTTTGGAGAAGGTGCATACATCTAAGCAGAAATAGAAAAAAGGACTGGAGAAATATGGGTCACTATGGGAGTGAAACAAAAGATATTCTAGTCTTTGGTGTGTGTGTGTGTCACACACCCTCCCTTTCCTGTCCCTGAGGGACAATGTCACTTGTCCTTAAGATAAGAAGACCAGGTGGGTATTAATTATGTTCACATAATTAATGCTTCCAGAGATGGGGGAGTTGAAATGTTTGTGGTTGACTTGGGTGCACATTGGCCTGCAAAAGGGCATAAAAACCTGATGGGCCAATGGGATAAAGTGGTCTCTCCAGGCAGTGAGTAAAAGTGCTAAGAGCCAGTCAAATACAGGGATAAAAGCCTAAAATAGCTCCATAGGTGCTTTGCTGCTTTTGAATTGTGATTTCTGCAAGGCCAAAGACTGTAAAGACTCTATTAGTTCTTATTTAGATACTATATTGTCAATATTTAGATACTATATTAGCAATATATCTTCTCCTAATCATCCACATAATCACTGTGTCCTACTTGTCCCACCTGGCTGAGACCCTTCTCTTGACTACTCTGCTACCCTCTTCTCTTCCTGAAATAATCTGAAACTGTGGTGAAATATAAAAACAACCATTTCCTCAGGCAGTGGATGATGACTAAACTCTCCACAAGATGGCTGAAATTCAGCCATCCCATACACCTATCTGAGGGCTCTGATCAAGTCATAAGAGAAATTGGAATACTCAAACCATTTCAACCAATATCAAGAAATTACACTTTTTTGCCAGTTCTGGTAATTTTTCACTGCTCAACATGGAATACTTCATGCACATGAAATACTTTACCTATGGCTTGCACTGAATTGCACCCAAAGAATATTTTCAGTGCAGGCAGGGGATAAAAATCACTGCTTTGCAGGGTTATTGATGCAGGCAGGCAGCAGGTGTCATTCCTGCCCACACACCCCCTGCTTTTTCTTCTTGCTTTGTAAAGTATGGATTTTTAATGGATACTTTTCCTTTGTATTTTAGCAACTTTGACTGTAGAAAGCAGAAACCATGTCCTGATAAATATGCATTCTGCAAGAGCTCTTTACCTGGCAGAACAAATCACTAGCACTGGAGCCAGCATGCAAATCTTGATTTACAACCGCCATCAATGCTTGCCAAGTGACAGCTCTGATGAAGGCAGCCAGAACTACCTCTTGTTTGTTGTTCTCATTTCAGCACATCCTTCCTTCTCCTTGCAACCTTCCTTCTGTGCGCGTGAATTCATCAACGTGCTTTCACCAAGATTTGTGTTCCAGTTACTTACCCGGCTTCTATCACGCAGTGATTGCTGCTGGTCCAAAAGTGACATCTTTTGCTGGGTGCTGTTCTCCCACTCGCTTGACGTTAGGTGACCTTCGCTTCATTGGTATTCAGTCAGTGTCAGAGATGGGCTTGCTTCAGCTGCCTGGGCCCCGGTGAGCAGGTGGAGTAATGACCGGTTGAAAATGAGTTGTTAAGACCACTACAGCAAAAAGATTGATGCAATTAATTTTTCATTACCTACAGTGTCTGTGGATTGTAATCAGCCTGGATTGTTCTTCCTCTGAGGCACAAATAAAATGCAAATGGTTTTTGAATTAAAGGAAATGTTCTTTATGAGGTACTGTGCTATTCGGTGCTGCAAAATGGCTTGAAATAAATGGGGATTATGAGGAATGTTTTATGAATCCACCTAGGAGAACTTAATATTAAGTTTCATGTGGAAAAACCACAGGTGAGTTTCCCATCAGATGAACATATTACTGCTCAAGCAACTGGAAACAAGAAAGAACCAAAGGCTTTAAGCCTTATTTAATAATACTAATACCTAGCTCTTTCCAGAAGGAGATGTCAATGCACTTCACAGCGAAAGTGCTTGTCTTACAGATGGGTTAAAATTAAGTTTCTTTGCCAAGCCCTGCTCTCATCCCTTCAGCAAGGAGTAGAAAGCATGTCTGCTGTGCCCCACCAAGTGCTTTACCCCTTGGTGACACTTTGGATCACAGCAGTAATCAGTGCAGCTCTGAACCAGCCCATTCACACTGCAAAGCATTCAGATGCACAGAACTCTTATATCGTGAAGTTCTTTCAGAAGCTTGGCCACAGAGTCATAACAGGAACATGCTTTAGAGAATAGGATGGTAGATCTGGAAACAAAATTAAAAGCAATTCTGCATTTCCCCCAAAACAGAGTGAGTGGGACATCTTGGTAGGAGAAATGGATCACTGCCTCAAAAGCACATGCAGGATGAAGAGGAAGGAAGTGGGAGGGAATAAAATGAGATTTTATTGCCTGCAAAACATGAATGGCTTTGCCTTCAAAGGAATTGCCACCAATGCCAAGGCAAGGGTTTTGCTAGATTTCCACTATATTTTGTGCAGTCAATCATTCCTTCTGGGTATTGCTATAACATATGCACATTTTAAGATTTTTAAGGCCTCATAAACTACTGGATAAAGGGCTGAAGGGACCACCCACCTATGACAGTCAGTAGAGCATAGCATTTCTGATTCTCTGGTATTGGAAGCCCTAACAGTGCCACTCTCTCTTCAGAACTGTGAAATGACTGGCTCCCATAAATTCTACACCAGCACATTGTGTTTAAAACCATCAATCAAATCCTGGTTATACTAGTGAGCCGTACGACTTCATTCACAGCTTGGGGACTGTTTTCTTCTTCTGTTGCTTTCTAAGGATTAAGCCAGACTGTCAGGCTAGGAGATGAAGACTCTGGCAGCTATGTGCACCAACAACTCCTGCTGGAGGAGCCCAAGTTGTGTGTGCCATTGCTCAGGTTGGATGTAAGTGGCAGCACACGCTTGTGTGTGCAGCAGGGGTTGTCACCGTCGAGGACTAATGGGGGGGGTCTGCTCCACTGAAGTCAGTGTTAGTTCTGTTGACATGATTCACAGAAGGGCTACACCAAAGATGACTGACTTGGGAAAATCCCAGCACAATTTTCCCCTCACTTTCATTTTAACGCACTGCTGTTTGGTTTCACAGTGTATGTTAGTTTATATCAGATGACTGTGGCAGAGGCTAACCATGTGTCCAAAACCTGATGTTTGTGTTTCAGAAGAAAAAAAGAAACATTTAAATCCATGTGTATGATCCAATACTTTACTCTCTTTGTTTGCATTCTCAAGATTTAACAAAAATGGGTGGATATCAGCTGATACCAGTAAGCACAATTCCATGAGACCTTAATGCTACCTTTGAAATATCTCATTCACCAGATTTATCTGGGCTCAGTGTCAGCTTCACACAGTTCTTGCTAAAGTTTAAACACCATCCAGGAGCCAAATTACATCAAAGACATTTTAGCCCAATGAAGCCCTCTTCTGGCTTGGAACCTTTGCAAGTGAACGCAGCACAACACAGATTAAAACACCTTAACAAAATTTGTGAATATCTAAGCACAACATTTTCAAATTTCATTTGTCTTCCACAGTACACATTTTCTAGCACTCTGAGGAACATCATATTCAACAACTAAAAACTATTTAATGTCCTGCAAAATATGTGCATGCCAAAGTCAGTTAACTGCTAAAAAAGATGCACCTATTTTGCAGATTAGAAATGGAGATGGACAATCAGAACCTGGATTTCTTGGTGTTTTAAAACAAAATTGCACACTTTTTAAATATATCTTTGCAGGATGTACAGCATTTTTCAAAACAGGGAGAAATGAACACTTGGAAGATATTAGAGGCATTTTGAACCAAATTAAAACCTTTGTGGCTGGGAAATTGGAAAGAAAGACTGTCAGTCAGCCTAGGTCATGTCAGGGCTGTGAAGTGTAACATTGTCCCACCTCTGCTCCACAAAACCATCAATCTATCAGCAAGGTCATAGGACTTTTTTTCATGGTATGACTTTAATGCATTGTTTCTTTTTTTATAAAAAATCTCTAACCTCCTCTGAACTCTTTCTCTTCACTCTCCTCATTTTCTTTTATGCTCTCACTTTGCCCTTCAAAATCTCATTTAATTAGTTTCTTGCCTTAGCTGGAGATGCCTGAGATAGTTTTTTTCTTGATCTACATTTTCATGATAGGCTTCTTAAAAATAAGACTTTTGTCACAGTCTCTCTTTGCTCAATATCAACCTAGAGCAAACATTCCAACGTATGTAAGAGTCACAGATCTGAAGAGCTAAAGAGTTATAGGTTAGAATCCTTTTAAGACAGGGAGAATATTTTGAGTGGAATTTCCTGCAGATCAGAAAATCCTTGTGTCATGGCAATATTTTTTGGATTCACAAGATATAAAGCAAATATTTCATATTGATATGTGTTTGATTTTAAAGGAAACAGCATGTTATGTTGAAAGAAAGAAATCATCCTGGGTCTGCCACTCAGTAATTTTTGCAGTTTAGATGGAAACTTCCTGACTGACTGTATGAAAAATGATGCTAAGTGATGGCATGAGTGTTTGTTTAGTTTTAAGGATCTAACTGCAAAACAAGCATTTGTGAAATTTCTTCCTCTCCATAATGCAAAAAACTCTACTTGTTTTTGGGGTTTTTTTGGAGAGTGGCCAGTAGCAGATGTACAAGGATAAGAAGTTCAAAGAAAGATCAAAGTAGTATTTCCCAGGTACACTAAAGCCTACAGTAATCCAAGACATAAGGCCCCTTGAATGCGCTGTGGTAGTGCGATTAGCACTCTCCAGTGAATTTTCTATTTTTCCTGAATTTATTCAGTCACTTTCTGAACCTTTGTAAGCTCTTAGCACCCACACCATCCAATGGCGACAAGTTCTGCAGATTAAGTGCATGTTGTATTAGAAAGCATTTCCTTATATTTGCTTCAAACCTGCTGATCCATTACATTGCTCCTCTTACAAAACCTGTTCTGTTCCACTGATCAGACTGTAGACCTTTTCCTGCACACCAGATTTCAGAGGCTGGTATACCATGACCAAAAACCCACAAGCTTCAAGACAATGCTGTGCTCCTGCTAGATCCCTGGGCACTTGACATAAGCTCGTGTTAGTGACATTTCTGAGGGGCCTTGGCCAATTTTTTCTCAGGTGACGATTTGCCAACAGATGTCCCTGAAACACACAGAATATGTTTAAGTGTCTCAACCTGATCTGAGAGTGTCTGCAGCATAAAGCACAAAGAGAAATGATGCTGTCTGTGTGACAGCCAATTGCCGGCAGCTTTAACGGTGAACATCTACATTAATATTTCTACTTTACTGCTTTGTGTGTATTTGTGGCTCTCCAAAGCAATAAAAGGAAAATTAAGCCCTCAATGTCACAACCCATAAACTAATTTTGCTAACAAAGAACAGAAAAGGAGGGGTTCAAAAGGAGCAGAATTTCTCTTTCCATTCCTAGGAAGCAGCCAAGCAGCCACGTGGTATTGCCCTGACCTTTCTTTAGCCATTTGTTCCTCTCTGCTTCTCCCTGGGATGTGTTTCTGTGTCACTTAGCAGTTGCATAAATAATGTCAAGAGGCTTCATGTGATGGAAAGCTGCAGTGAGCCATGAGACATTCCAGCTTTAATTAGGTACACAAACTAAACCCAGCAGTAATATGTCTGGGGTACCATGAATGTCACAATCACAAGTCCTTTCTTGGTGAGGGCAAAACATTGTTAGAAGGCATAACAAAAGCTAGTATTTATTATAGAAGCAACTTTTTCTTTCATGTGTTCTGTTTCAATTGGCAGATATCCATTCTGTCGAACAAAGACCTCAGGGTATTCTTCTCTTCATCCTGGCTTTGCTCACCTGCCAGATTTTAAGGCTGGGTTTTTCTGGGACAATTTGCCGAGTAATGGTCACAACGAGCAGAGGTACTATCTTGAGGCAAACGTAACTATCTGAGCAGCTCAGGCAGCATTCCTGATGCAGGAAATATTTTGGAAGAGTTTCTGGCTTCCTGAATATTTAAGAGCTGGTCCAAGGTTCTTTGAAGCTTGAGGATATTTCGGGCTATGCTGTAAAGTGCTCGGCTGGGCCCCACTCTGCTCTCAACAAAACAGTGAGCTCGGTTCATCCCGTGTTCAGTTATTGCAGATGAGAGCTGGGTTTGAAAGCATGGCTCTGCTGCATAGCTTCTAAAGAAGCACATCTTTAAAAGAGCAGGGATTAGGGGTACAACGAAGGGTTTTGACTGTCACGTGCCTGGCAGGCCACAGGCCAAACTGCTCGGAAGGCAATCTATCAGAAGGCAATGATCCAGGTGAGGACAATCCAAATGCTTTCCCAAAATGTCCAGTTCTTTAAAGTGTGCCTGTAGAAAAAATTATTTCATAGGTATGGCTAACACTAGCACAAATCTAACAGTACTCAGTTGAAGCAGTTGAAAAACAATTTTCCTAAGCATTTTCATAATCACTGATATTTCATAGGGAATTTGTAAAATGCAATATTTTAGAGCTAGTTAAACACATAGCATTTGTAGCTTCAGTGAAAGTTATAGGATTATTTTTTTAAAACTTGAAAAACACTGGTTATTTCAGTGTTATTACAGCTATTTAAATATCCTGACAGATTTAGGTGAATTGAAACCTCATGACTCACCTTAAATAAACTAATGTTTCTTATTAGCCAGGTTTAATTTAAATTTATCTTTTGTGGTTTGACCAGTCATTCATTCTTGCAGCTGAGAAAGACAGGTAAAGTTACCACTTTTTTCCCCTTTATTTTCCTGGCCAGTTTGTCTCAGTTGTGTGTACCAGCTAAGTTTTCTGTACAAGTTTTCTATACAGAGTATGTCCAGGTCTCCTCCTCTGGAATTTGTCAGAGCATTTAGTGCTGCCTAAAAAGGATGCAGGAGGGCCAGGAGCATAAGGTGTGGAAGGAGAATCTACAACTTTCGCTGTGGTGTGAATCAGGCCACAGGAGGCTAGGTTAGAAAATATATCTTTCAGAGGGGAAGTTTAGAAATATTCTAAAAAGTACAGCTGCACATATCAGTGGGTTTCAATGAAACAGGCAGCTAAAGATACTCCCGTTGAAAGAGTTTGGAGGAGGGAAGGCAAAGCTTTTTTTTGACAGATGACAAAAGCACTACATGAATTGATTTTTCAGTATTTTGACAGCAACCATCTTTTTATTAAAGTATTAGAATGTAAGCTTTTCTTGTTTTCTTCCTTTGTAGAAAGTTCAAAAGTTTAATCTGATTTTGGAATTTTCTCTGAGCTCATTGGACAGCTACACAGTATAATAACCTAGCTGTGCCTTCTGTGTTGAAGTATCAACATAATTTACTGTACAGTGCAATCTCAAAAGCAGATCAATTCTGGGAAATTTCCTGCCTCTTCTGTATTTTATATTAAAGGATATTCCGAAGTAGCAAGTCAATTCAAACATGTACAACTAAGAATATGCCAAACATTAAGCATTTATCTAGGTCCAATACAATCAGTGCTGTACTTGGGTTTCAGAGTATAATCAAAGTCTCTGATTTGACTAGAAAACCAATGTCTGTTCTTTTACAGGATCTCTTATTATTTAGAATAAGGTCTGATTGAAAATGAATTTGGATTTATACACAACCAGGGCCTGCATCCTAATCTCAGTGAGACAATGGTGTTTGGGATAAAGGCATGCTGAGAGAACTCGTTCTGAGCTGCTTTTCTCAGCTTTGGCTGTGGCAAAGCTGCACTCTAGTGGAACAGAGGCAGAAGCACTCCCTGGGCTGACTCCTCCATGCCTCAGCCCCTTTGCTTCACCGCAGCCCTGCTGAGGCGTTTCATGTGCCTGGAGGTCACTCAGGAAACACTCCAGCCTGAGGTCATCCCAAATGGCACGGGGGGTGTGTGGATCAGGGAGAGGTTTGCACTCCGTTTGTGGCTGCTCACCTCACTGCCCTACGGAACGAAGGCAGGCACCAGGTATGCTCTGCAGCCCCTACACCTCCATGGGGCGCAGCATCATTAAACCATCAGAACATCTGGGCTTGTCAAGATTATGGACAGGTTATTTTCCCAAAACATCTCATCTCTGCAGACCCCACTGTTTTTAGCGACCACCAGTGTCATACTACTGAAAATGTTCAGAGATTTTAAGTGCCTTAGTAGGACATGGGTTCTTTATAATACGTCCCAAGAGCACCTGACCGTCAGGCTGCTTAAATCAGCATTGATACGCAGAAGTCAAGTAGTAGAGCCAAAGCTGGAGTTATTGCCAGTAAGTGAGTCAAAGTGAGGCTAAGATCAGTCCCTGTTATTTGAACAATAGAAGATGTGCCTCAGAAAACATCCAAACCTCACCTGACAGGAAAATAGATTAAAACTAAAGGGCTTTTGGTTGCTACATAGCAGTCAATAGCAACCAGAAGGAACCCTCTGTGCCATTTTAATTTCACTTGTGTGAACTCTATGTTCTGAACTAAACCCAAAGGTAAAAAAAAAAAAAAAAACCAAACATAAGAAAAAGCAATTCAACCATACAAATAACACAGGAATTAGTGCAAAGTTATTAAAAAATACAAGAGGGAACACATTTGGTGGCTGAATATTATATACATGGAAATCAATTTGGCTTTACAAGTAGAGATACTGTAAGTTTTGCTGCCATCTCCTGTTACAGTATGGACATGGCCAGTAGGTCTGGACTCTGGGAAGAGGTGAGGATGCCAAAGAATCTGCAGTTCACAGATTAAAGAGGAGTTTGTGAACACTTCTACTCAGTGGAAATTAACTTCATTTCTTCTTTCAAAACAAATGCAAAATTTCAGTAGGATTTGCCAAATATTCTTGGCATGAGAAGTAGAATTGGGGAAACATTTCTTTTTGGTGTTTTAAAAATTAAGTACTTAAAGACATTCTGAGGTAAATTTTGGGCTACCCATGATCTTACTTTCATTTTTGAAGGCTGAAAAAAATAGTCAGGACAAAATACGTGAATCAGAAATTGATTATTTGCCCACTTGCTCTATAAAAGTACACATTCTAAGGGCTCTGGGGTTTGTGGTCTATGCCCCGTCTTTGTTGCTGGTAGGCCCTTAGCTCTTAGATGAAAGGTGTGGCAGGAAGGTCACGATTATATCTCAGATATGCCCTTGCTGTGTGCGCAGTAGAAGGCTTTAGAATCTTTCCTGCTATCTGTGTGTGCAGCACTGTGAATCTGGTTTGATGATCTAGAATTCACACCAGTACTGCCAATAGCAAAGAAACATTCTCTGTCTGAATATCAAGTCTACATTTTGTGCTGAACATTTTAGCCTGCACACTGAATTGCAGATTTTGTGATAGAGGCACCAGTTCAAGATGCTAGTTTCAAAAACACAAAGATAGTTTAAAAGCTGTTCACAGCTGATTTAGGGAAAAAAAAGACACAAGGGACTTTATTTCCGTGATAGCTGTGCCTTCATCTCGACTGTCAGCAATCTGATTCTGTCACAGGCTTTCTTTGCAAAACATCAAAATACCTCCCTTTGCTGGGGTAATGTTAGCTATCTCTTTTTGAAATGGCATCAAGGGAATGTACTTTTCTAACTTCAGTTTCCAAAATGAGAAGCTAAGGTTTGAGCTCTTCTTCTTGCACTAAAAAACCCAAGTGACTTAATATCTTTTCTTTCAGAGAAAACTCTCCTTTAGTGCTTAATATACCACGGTCTCCATCATTACAATTTTTAAAAAATAAATTAAGGAAACAGAAACAAAAAATACAAAAACAAACAAAAAACACACCAAAAAAACCCCCAAACACACAACAAATTTCTTTCTATTTTTCCAGTCATCATAAAGCTGTAGCCCATACATCATCAGTCAGGTGCATGAATAAAACATTATGAAGCAATTCTTTTTCTGCCTTGTCCTGTTTCGGTCCCTTTTCAAGTGGTTGGCTTCAGGCAATAATTTGTTAATGCAGGTGTGCCATGTTTTCTTGTGGCTGCAGAAGCCAGAAAAGTGACTTTGAATAAAGGAGGGCAGAAATTCTAAGGCTGTAACAGAACTGGGCCTAAAGATAGGGCTGTGGACTGACAGGGACCTTCATCTTACAGCCGTGCCCATAGACAGATTTTTGCCATCAGAGAATGGAGGAGAGTGATTTCAGTAACAATTGAAACACACTCATGTCTTCAGTAAATGCAGTTAAGGTTAAGGGTTAAGGATGTGTTTCATGTTTGTCTTATGCTCTTCTAAACATGGGCAGTTCCACTGCCCTCTCACACTCCCTTGCCATGGTCAAGTAGTGAGGCAGAGCAAGGATTGGACCTGGCACTATGAAAGCAACACCCTATTCAAATCAATTTGTCTTAACAAGGCCATAAAATCACACTCCAAAATAGAAAACCATCCATCTTCCCTGAGGTTTCTGGAAAACTGAAACCTCAAGAAGGATACTGATGGTTCTCCAGGTGCTGACACTCTCCTGAATTTCCCCATTGCTCATTTGCTCTAAAACCATCAGGCTCTAAAATTCTACTTTAATGCTTTTGTTGTGAGCTTTGAGCAGGAGATGTTGCCTCTTGCAGGAAGGAAAACTGTTGAAATGAAACAGAAGGAGAAACAGAGGGAGAATATGAAAAGATATTCAGATTTAAAAAGCCTACTTTGCAGATGCTAGGGTTAAGGTGCTCAACAATCAATACAGCTGACGTTTTACTCTAATTGTCATCCTTGTTGCTCTTTTCTATCAAGCCCACATGCTATGAGAAGCAGTGAAGAGACAATTTCATATCTACTAATTATTATCATGATGTTATTAATTTAGACTAAGGATAATAATAAGATAGGGTGTGTGCAGAAAGAATTCATTATGAAATTAATTGCACTGATTAGGGTCAACACACAAGATAAGGTTTATAAAGCATTTTAGAAACAATTAGTTTTGATGGCTATTTGGCATCCTAAGACATGTAAATCTAGAGTATGCATTTTACATTTCTCCCCCCTCCCCATTCATATGCTAAGTCCTCTGATAAATGCAGCTTGTTCAAAAGAAAATTGAAATCAGTGGATTGAAGCAAAGCTGGATAATGAGGTATTATTGATATATTCTGTAAATGCTTCAATTATTCCTGCCTTCGGGTTTGAAATTATTTCAAAGAAACAAAAAAATATATTAAAAATGGCTTTTTACAAAGTCAATTTTAATGTCTCCATTGCACTTGTGGTTGTTGTCTTTTCCCCTTAATAGACATAGAAAGGGCTTGATTATAGTTATCTTTCTGAATATACTGTTGCTTTCTGCAATTCCTTTCTCTTGACTCTGAAGGGCTCTCTCACAGAATGGTGGCCCTCAGTTATGTGAAGCACCTGTTCCCAATTCATCTCTGTAAATGAAACTTAACATGGCTTTGTCTCCTTGCATCCTAAATGCCCTTTCTTCTTTTCTTTCTTTCCCCTGAATTCTTAAAGAAAACAACTGACAGAAGGAGCTGGCAGAAACATCCTTTAAAACAAAGAGTGATTGTGCATTCAGGATGTTCTTTACCATAAAGGTCTGCAGTAGTCTACATTCCTCCCCAATGGAGTTGATTTTCGGCACTTGATTCCAGTGTGACTGTACTTGGTCAATCCTGACAGCTTTCAAAGATCTCATCCTAAATATAGGCTGTTCACACCAAAGAGACACTTTAGCTAAACTGAACTGCTTCTGACCCAACAGAGGTCTGACCCCTGTCTGCCACAACACGTGGGCTCTCGGAGGTTCATCAGTGTAGCTGCCCTGGAAGTAGACACATCCATTTAGATCTTGCTCATCTCCCTTTCTCACTGTCCAGTCACTCAGACTAACAATGGAAGCAACCAGCTCCTCTACGCAACAAATGAAAAGTCCTCGGGCAATTTTTTTTCGAGAAGCAACAATCATTATCTGCATCTTTGCCGACGGGGAAACTGAGGTCCTGAGGTGCATGACTAATGTACCCAGAAGACCAAAGTGCTGCTGGCATACAACCTGTTTCTCCAGAGCCCTGGCACAGAAAGGACATTTGGGAGCTGTGGGTACACAAGCACAGCACATACAGCTTCCTGGATTCAAATCCCTGAGAAACACAGGAGGGTGCAATTAGGAACAGAACCAGAGCTTACTGAAGTCAGTGGAAATCCTTCCAATTATTTCAACAGGTATCTGGCATCAGCCCCTGATGAATCCTCTGGGGCTGCCTGTTGCCTGCTCTGCGTGGCTCATTAACAACAAAACTCATCCTGAGCAAGTAACTCCTCAGCTGGCAGGTTTGCAGGTGTCTGTGCTTATCTTTCCATTGCAAGTAGCCCCTAACAGAGACAGGATGGGAGAAAGAGTGTAAGAAGGGAGAGATCAGCCATAGCAAATCACAAGAGGAAGCAGTTTACAGCAGTGGCAGGACCTCCTGTTCACTTTTGCCTGACCCCCAGGAGCTTGGCAGAAAGCTGACAGCTTTGTGGCCATCAGTAGAGCAAAACAGCTTATATTCTACTGCAAAAGTAGTTTGATACTGTGATTGATCAGTGCTCCTGGAGACTCAATACTCAGATCACATGCAATAAATCCCAGGAGCAGCGCCAAAACTGCAGAGAGTGATGATGTCTCAGCACACTTCCAAATTCTCCTTCCCCTCCCACACCAGAAACCCACCAAGCTCATGGAGCAGATGTGACTGACATCAGCACGCCAGAAGCTAGAAGTTGGCTCATTTCAGTCTCAAAGACATCATCGTTGGACATATAGCTCCAAGGGAAAGGTCTAGAAAAAGCAGCACGTTCCTTAAAAGAGAAATAACACAGACAGGAATTTTGGAGAGCTGCAGTAATGCAGCACAATACCCCAGGTGATATGCACTCAAACAATGCCATGAATCAGGGCAAGCTAGACTCTCATTAGTCCAGCAGAAGAACAAAAAAGGAAAAGAAAAGATAAAAAAAAACAACAAACAGATTATACAACAGCAGGCAGCCCTGCCGCTCAATACCAAGTAATAAAAATCAATTGTATGATCAATAGGCTTTTCTGTCCACAGGGCTTTGAAGATTCTTCTGTCATGCTCTCTGCTATAATTACCACTTGATGAACTTAAAATGTTTGATGACTGTGAAATTGCATTCCTATAGAGACAACGTACATCTGGAATAACAGCATTCAATTCAGGGGTCTACGGAGTCTCACACCATTAAATATAGAACTTTAAATAGAGTTTTCACTGTGAAAATGGGGCAGCCTCTTTGACATGCTAACATCAGCTCTGCTCCACTTGCTCCTCAAATTGGTGTAGCAGCCAATCTTCAAAAAGCTCGGGATACACTTCTAAGCAACCACAACATTTGCTTGTTTAGGAATGAATGTACTCTCCCAGCAGAAGATAAAGAGAGGCAGACTACCCTTACTTCAATTTCACCTTCACAGTCAGAATGAAGGCAGAATGGGGTATACCACTCTATATACCAATAAATATTGGGAGAGAGAAAGACTCATTTACAAATTAACCCATTCTAGCTTAAGTACAAAATAAGCTGCTTTGTGATATAGTTTAGAAAACAGTACATTTTGTTGGAAGAAAAAGTGAGAAAATGCATTGCAAACATGATTGACTCCAACTCACAGCTTTGCAAGGCTGAGGATGCAACGGAGATGTACAGGAGAATGTATGTTTTCTTCTCCAGAACCCATATTTTTCACTGTAAGCATTTCTGCCTTGCACACTATACGAAAACAGCCCTCTCTTGCCTGAGCTGGGAACACACACCAGCCCTCAAACCTGAAAAGGAAAGATGAGCTGGCAAGGGCAAGACAAAGGGCAAGGAGAGGCTGATGTTTTTGCTGCCAAAAGCAGCAGAACCTTGGCCACAGCCTCAGTTTAGAACTGATTCCTTCATAAAGTCAGGATAACCTGCACTAATGTTTCCACCTGCACGGGTCGTTACTCATCCTGGCAATAAAAACCCCCAAAGAAGAGGCCAGTTTTATCTGACAGCTGTTTCCAAGGGGTGGACACACAAGACAGATCAGGTGGTGTCACCAACCCTGCTTTAAGGGTTAATGCCAATGGAGTGTGAATGTGGCTTTGAGGGGACATTGCTGGTGAGAAGCTGGCCCTCTCAGAATGAGGGCCCACACCATGGGAGCACTGTGTGCCAGCTCACACTGGCCTAAGCTGCCTTTCACTCTACACAAAAGCCTAAAAGCAGAAAAATAAAAAATGAAGGCCTGCAAATGGATTTTGTCCTACTAGGAGTGCTCAAGGCCAGTGTTTGGAACCAGGACTTTGGCTTCCAGTATCATGCTGGGCAGATATTAAAAGAACCTGAGGCAGAGTTCCCATCAGAATGATCTCTTTTAGTGCTGTCTCCTCATTCATGGAAAAAAATTCTCTTCTGTCTCTCTTCTCTCCCAAATATTTTCATGGTTTCACTCTGACTACATGTGTTTCTGCACAGAAATTCAAGGTGGATTGCTGCTTTAAATCTCATGCTTGGCCTCTTCAGTTTTTAAGCCTGCTATGGAAGCTTGTAATGAATCAGAATCGTGGAATATTTTGAGTTTCAAGGGACCTACAAAGATCATTGAGACTAATTCCTGGCCTTGCACAGGAACCCCAGGAATCACATCATGTCCCTGAGAGCATTGTCCAAACACTTTTGGAACTCTATCAGGCTTGGTGCTGTTGCTCTTCCCTGGGGAGCCTGAATTTATTGCGAAGAAAGAAAAGTAAAATTATCAGCACTCTCCTGGTATTCATTATGTGACCAAGTTAATGCATGGTAAGGTTTGAGGGCTGGATATGGATCTATAGGGCTGATCTCAGACTTCAAGCTGAACTTTTTAAAGGTTTGTCCATGCTAACACTGCTAGAATTATCCAAGTCGTTCCCATTTTTGATCTGTAAGGTCTGAAAGCCAACATTGGTCTGCACATAAAAATACAATGAAGGTCACACATTGCTGAAACAGAGCAGCATCTCGTATTTAAAGACACCTGCAAAAAATGTGTGACTATGGATCAAAAACCAACAAAAAATTCCCTTCATATATCACATGAGAAGTACCAGCGTGTATTTTCTGTCTGCTTTTGTAATGTGCCTATAGAACATTTTAAAGCTAGGGGTTAAACATTCAACCTTTACTTGAGCTTTCCTGCCCCTGAAGTGTTTCCATAGATACTTAAAACATAAGACAACCTGACCTTTGAAGGATGCTCTATTGAGTTTTCAGATATTATCTGATTGTAACGCTTTACCCCTAACCTATTCTTGGCTTCTGCTTTGTATTATCATGAATCTCTAGTTTGTACCCTTAGGGGCAAGGTCTTAGGGTTTTGTCTTCAAACTTTAGTAGCATGGCACTGAGACCAGCTTTTGCTTCACCAATTCTTTGATCACAGCAGAACTGCAGCAAAACCATAAAGACTAGGAAAGCTTTGTTAATTCAAGTCCCTACTGCTCTTAAATTCCTCCCCATACCCCTCTTTATTTCTTTTTCCAGAAAGTGTAGGTGCAATTAGTTGATATTTGCCACTTTGGCCATGACAGGCAGCAAGATAACCTGAAGATGTGGCACAGTTTTGCTTGTCTATTTTGCAACCTGTTACGTGGGTAGCAGAGGCTGTGCCAAATTCCTATGTTGTCCTAAGGGCATATCCCAGCAGGCAGCCTGGAACATCAGTTACTGATCTAATGCACCTGCCTTGTCATACTCAACTGACTGGATCCCAGTTTATATTTAGGGAAATATCCCAAGTTATGAGAGCTGGATGAGCTGGGCCATTGACCTCAATGAAGACATGATAATTTACATGATAATCAGCCAGAGCAGCAGCTTTGTGAAACTTTGCTCTTTTAAATCATTTGAGGATTTCCCTCAGTGTCCCTGGAAATGTTCCATAAAAATACAATGTTCCCTCAAGTCTCTGTTGTCATTGTCTTAAGCAATTGCTGCTCCACATTCCCCAGAAAAGTGAGCAGCAGTATATATTTTAATCTCAAGGTGACTTACTGCCTGTTTTTCTGTAACAAGAGATGGGTGCTTTACTTCAATAGCTTTTATTAGTGGTGAAAAAAGAAAAGGCAGTGATCAGATTTTGTAATTGAATAGAGAAGGTAATTTGCACTCCAGTCTTCTTGGAAATGAGGCTTTTTATTAGAAAAAGGAAAAGGTCTGAAAGGAATAACTGTCTTTCCTGCATTGTGGCACATAAGAAAAAGGCTGGAGAATAGTGGGGGCTGTCCCTCTCTTCCAATGAGCATTTTTTTCCTGGAGAGAAAACCAGAGCTAAATCTTAGCCAGATCTCTGTGGCACTGACCAGTTAGTTGGCTCTCAGGGGTCCTGAATGTGGGCAGCCCTTGTAAGTACAGGCCTTGTCTTGCACTGACAGCACAAGAAACAGCACAGAGAAAAATAGGGATTGGGTTCTGGAAGAGTGTGTGAAGACGGTGTGAAAATCTGTATCATATTCCAGGCTGTACCTGAGGAGACTTTCCCTCCTGCCACCAGGCCAGAGGAGCCAGTGCTGTAAAAACCATGGAAATAGACAGCACATAGATCCTTTGTTGCTGACATATTCGAGGTAGGGGTACTGATCCTGCAAAATCACGTCATGAAAAGTGAGCATTGTGTATTTCGAAGAAGTAGAAAGCCTCAATTTTAAATAAAAGGCTTGGAATTAAAAATGGTGTCAATAATTTCATGAATGAGACTGAAATCAGTGCCTCACAGAATTATGATTCCACTTAAGTAGTCTCGAACATGGTTGAAAGCCCAAATTTTTTTTTACATAATATGAAGTAACATTTTTGACAATCTTTGGTACAGTTTTCAGGTAAAGCAAAAATGGCTGCTTACAAGCTGAATTTACATTTCCATTTCATTATGAAACAGCAATTTCTTTTCATTTGCTTATCAAAATCCAGAATGAAACACAAACAGAAGGTGAAAATGCCAGCTTTATTTTGGATTTCTTCAAGAAAAAGAAATTAATAATCAAATTGCAGAAGCAGTTGACAATTGAGACTCCACTGTCAGAAAAAAACCCCAAACCTGCTAATTTCCTGATTAAGGAACAAAAGTAAGAACAGTGATATTTTTCATAGACTTAGAAAAAACCCTAAACCAACTGAAATACTGTTTCCTGACTGCATTTTATACACTGGAACGGATTTTCTCACTGTTTTCATCTCAGACTTTTCTCTGTCTGCAGGCTATTCCCCATGCCTGCAAAAACCAGATAATGATGCTGATACATAAGTAAAGAGGAACTCACTGGAGCAGAGAGGTGTGAATGGTTGAGCCAGCCTTGTCATGAGCTCAAAAGATTATTTGTTGCTCAGAGGGGCAGTTGCTCAGACAGTTGTGTAAAGATGGGGATGGCAAGATCAGCTGTGATTCGAGTCTGTCCTGAGACTGGAACAATCAGCTGTGTGACGGCAGCAGAATTAAAAAAAAGAACATAAGCAAAAACTTTCCATTTATAAATATTGAGTAACATCCTCTGCCAAGACAATCAGCTTCTCAAGATGAACAGAGCCCATGATCTGGCCGTCTGCACATGGTGTTCATGTTTTCAGAGCCTGGGAAACACAGCAACAACCACCACCATCATCAGGTGCAGCTGAAGAGGAACATTTTAAGCACCATACATGAAGTTTTACACTTCAGAACTACTTGGGGGATCTTCAAGATGGGACACGAATATGAGCTGCAAATTTTAGTAAACTGGTGTGGTTCTGGTTGCTGCCTCTACTTTATTGGGTTGCTGAGCATATGGCATGAACAAATGAAGAGAGATAACCAAGGGGAAAAAAACTACATTGCAAACAGAGTTCAGCCAAGCTTTATTTTTCAGTTGGCTAAAGAAGAAGCTTCTTAAACTTAATATGACCTAGAAACTGCACATTTCAGCAAACCTAATTAGTTGAAGAAACTAAGCGTTTTACCACATAACCTTCAAATAATCTCTTTGAATTCACTGGTTTCCCAAGTGTTTCTTCCTTGTCTCATTTCATACAGTTAATGAAACATCTCAATCAAGGAGCAGGTTTTTATATGTGAGCAGTTTCTGACTGCATTCTAAAGGGCTGAGATTTGAAATAAATTACCACTCTTTGCTTTGTTCCTTAGGGTAAAATGTGTGTCAGCACCATATCCTCTTTCTGACCCAGAAATGATTTCTCAGGTACCTCACCTCCATTTTTACCTTCAGAAGAATACTTTTACATTTCAGGAGGAAAAGAGTATGGGCTTGGGAGATGCTTTGTTTCTCATATTCAGCTGCTAATTGGAACATCCAGTCCCTCTCCAGGTTTACATTTCAGGTGGAGTATTTTGCCCTGTGCCCTGAGAAAGTTCTTGTGAAGAGAACACGGTTCCTACTTGTCAAGGTACTGATGTTGCCACTCCTAGCACATATGTACGTAAATAAAATTTTATCCAGGGCAGAGGGTGACAGGGCATCCTGTTCATGGAAGTCCTGTCTTCCTCTTTTTTTTTTTATCCAGCAGCTGTTCAGAAATTGCTTTTCAGTGACCTTTAGCCCAATCTTCCAGGAACAGACCTCTAACATAACAAACCTAACCAAAACTGACCAAAGCAGTGTCATCCCATTCCAAAATCTGGAAAATTAACTCACACAGAGAAAGTCTGGAATTTGTAAAACATTTCTAGAGCTTCTTCCATCTTTCTCCTTGTTTTCCTTCACTCACTTATTTCCACTATGACTAAGTAGGACAAATACTGTTGAAATTCCTATTGGAATTATTGCTATTGGCAAATCTGTAGGGGAAAATCTGTTGAAGTTTAATCTGTATCAAATCACATAATTCAGATGGTTAACGTGTTCATGCAATATAGATATGCGATGACCTTCAAAATCTGGGGTCTGGTTGGCTCAGTGAGCTACTCCAGAATCCTCAACATGGTCACTGTTTGCCTCTCTCATTTTGAACCGCAGTTAGTTAAAAACGTAGTGATGAGATTTATAAGCTCATCAGTTCTGAGGACAGCTGGTAAGCAAAAGAAGATGAAGTCAACTAATCTGTAAAATAATTGTTAACACTCTTCTACTCTTTTATTTTTTCTAAAAATGCTCAACTCAATGATCATTTAAAATACAAAAAATTATTGCTGGATTTCCACTAAAAATCACAATTCTGTTCCCGCTAAAGTTGTGGTGGTTTTAGAACAACTGAAGAACGTTTTGTGTGTGAAAGAGTTCCAGTGAAAACATTTGGCCAGCCCCAACAGATTCCTAGAAAACTTCTTCCTTTGTCTTACTGTTACAAATGTGGGGATAAATACCTAATGGGGTAAAGAAATTACTTATTGACCAAGGCTTTTATCCATTCACTTTCTGAAATAAACACACATTGTGGTTTTGAAGGCTATAAAAACTACAGTGTGAATGCAAGCTCACAACCCTCAGCATTATAACCCATTAATGACTAGGCACAAGGAAGAGAACAAAGACCAGAAGGGAAGAGAAGAAAGAAAGCAGGGCATACAAATCTAACCTCGACAACCAGCTGGAAATTATCCATCAGAGGGTCCCCTAACAGAAAACAACTTCAACAAAAATGCAAATTACATTTTTTGCAGTAATTTTTTCAACTCCACAGTGGGAGAAATTGCAATGAAGTTGTTTCAGCAGTTTTCAACGTTTTCAAATCCTACTTCAGGTCATAGACAAATGATCAAAGGTTGAAATACCCCTTAGTAGCGAAAAAAAAAAGAAAAGAAAAAAGTTGTCTTGCTTGTTCACTTTGATCTTCCTGAGTAAGATATTCTTTTGACAAATTCTCATCAGGTGGAAGCAAACTCAATGGTTCAGAACCCACTGAGTTGTCATTTGACTCACAGCTTTGACAGCCTCTGTTTTCCTGAATTTTCTTGGAATAATGCTGTTCAGAGAAAGCGTTTGCTTCTGGTTTCAGATGCATTTCCTTTTCAGAGTATCTGGGGACACACAGAAACCAGCGCCATCAGTGTTCTGCACCATGTTCTGACTTCTCACAACGGGGTAACAGAGTAGGTTAGTGTCAATTCAGTATCACATAAATATACCTGTTCTGCTACAACCCTTACTCCTTTCCTAAGAACTGCTTGCTTCCTTCATGTGTAAAATCTTACAGCTACTTGAAAACGTGATCATGTTTCTGGCACTATTTTTGCCTAAAAGCAATTCACTAACTTGGAACCTTGCGAAAAAAATGCAGTTGATTCTTGTTTTCAGATTCTGGAAAATAAACCAGGCTTGTCATCCTCAGCCAGGTGTCCAGCGCACAGCCGAGAGCTCGAAGCTGGTATTCCTCCTGGCTGGAAGAGCAGTGCTGGAGCTGGCAGGAGCAGTGCTGGCACTACGTAATGATGCCTGCGGGCTTGCACAGCTCCCTTCTGCCTGAAGCATGGGGGAGTGCTGGCTCAGGATGTCAGAGATGTCTGGAAGGAAAAACAACTCTTAAATCACAAACACTGTTACAAGGGCTAGAGTTCTACCCTTGGCATCACCATTTTTAACTGGGTTTTCCTCTGACACACCGTGTAACACTTAGCACACTTGCATCACGTTTGTATGGATATCAAGGGAACTACAGGGGGTTCACAGAGTTCAGAGTGGTACTTTTGTACTGAAGCAAGATGCAATGGGAAGGGTCAACCACATCTCCACATGCATTTTTCTGTAAATCCAAAGTTTTCAGTCAAAAAAAGATCTAGACAAACCCCCAGGTTTTCTCTCCTCCCTGCTGAAGTTGACAGCTCTCTCAGCCTCTGCTCGTATGGCAACAAGGAGAATTTCCACTGGTCCTCCTTTGGAGCCTTTTGAAAAGCCTTCACCCCAAGGAACTGGGGACACTGGCCTTTTTCTTGGTCCCCTCACCAGTTGTGAGAGTCTGGGCTTTGGGTCCCGTTGCAGAAACCAAGGTGGGAGGTGCTGTCACCTATCACCTACCATGAGGGTGAGCTGCAGCAGAGAGGAGGCCTGCGTTGATTTCCCACCTTAGTAACAACAAGTCCATGCTCCATTGTGAATTTGTCTGTAGGTTCCTCCTCTCACCCCAGTCAGGTGCCTTAGTGGTCCCTTGCCTTTCCTGCCTTCTCTTGTGCTTCCATACTGGCACAAACCAGAAGGGAAACAGTGCAGTGCTCAGCTCTCTCTGAGGACTGACATCACCTGTAAAGCTGGACACATCTTTTCTTTCTTGCTGCCTGTCTTTAGGAGGAGATGGTTTTGGTCAAAAACCAAAACCTTTTGTGATTCTGTCCCCTTTTTTTTGGTCTTTGTACTTTTTTCCTTTAGAGGAAAAATAATCAAGGTATGCAAGGCCATTTTAGGCTCAACAGTATCAAAATTAGGCCAAAGAAATTTCTAGGGGAGTTGGAAGCCAGTTTTCATTTAAAAATCTTTTCTTTGTAACACATTCCAGAACTGCCACTGAATAACAGGCTCAGAGTCAAAACCAAGTGTTGAGGCTGACCAGAAATTTTTCCCCATTTTTTTCATCCACTGGCAGATATAGGAGGTCAAAAACAGATTACTTTGAAAGGAAAACTTTTCCTTTCCTCTGTCCTTTTTCTTCTGAACCAGTGATCTGAGCTTTGGTGATATCTTTAGTGCCACATCGTTGCAATAATAGCAGTGAGAGACACACTAAAGACCCCAGTAAAGGCAGAAGATCACAGAGAGATCATCAGGCTGGAGAGACTCAAGGATAAAGCAGGGGATTTTCCCTGAAGAGAGATGGCTGGAGAGAGAGCCATTTCCAAATGAGGTCAGCTTGTGCCCTCAGCTCCCAGGCAGAATGTGAGTCACACCCATGGATTGCAGAGCAAGGTGACCCCTAGAAAAGTTTGTTTAGCTCCAGCTGGCCCAGGAGCATTTCATTGGATTTCAGCCCTTGCCAAGGAAGGAAACATGCCCTGCAAGTTCATGCTGATGCAAGAGACCTTGCCTGCGGCTAAGAGTTATGTGAGCAAACCAATAGGAGACCTCCAGCCCCTGGAGTGGTGCTCGGAGGACCAGCCCAGGGATTCATACACTTTGTATGCACCAGCACTATTTAGAAAAGACTGGGTTTGGTGGTTGTTTTTTTTTTAATTAGAAGTGGGAAACAGGAGTCACGTATCTCAGGATCTGTGCTGTAAGTTTTACTAAACTCTTAGTTTAACTTCAATTACGTTGCCTGCCTCCATAGACTGTCGTGTAAAGGTAGGGACAATTCTTGCCTGAATTGTCAGAGCCAATGCTTGAAAAAAGGCATAGAAGCCTTTGAATGAAAATTCTGTCACACAGATTTCAGGAGACCATTAAAAGAGAGCAAGAGAAAGAGCAGATTTGTGCAAAAAAACACCCCACAAACATGTCTGTAGTTCTGCCATGGGGAGCAGGGAAGCTATTCACCTAAAAATTAACTTAAAGGCCATTGGTGACTTTATGAGGATTTTAATTCTTTCTTTGGAGTTTGAGGGCTGAGAAGATGGGAAGGGATGAGAGCAGAAGTGAGGTGCTCTCCACTTTTCCTGCTACTGTGCTAAAACTGAGGTTGACATCGTGTTCCCGGAGATTAAGTACCTACCCACAGTCCAACCTTTTACTAAAATTATCCAAAGAGGTCTCACCTGAAGAGCTAAGTTGCTGAGTGACATCTATATATGAGCTGACAGATGCACTCTGCAACCACTCAGGGCACTTTCAACACTCCTATCTCCAGCATCCCCACCAAAGGACCAGTCACTATCTTTCCGCTCAACTTTTTGCTGTAACTCTCCTTTGGCTGTTTTCAATGAAAACAAACCCAGCAATAAACCTACTTGTTCCTCACATGCAGCACAGCCTCTGCTGCAGATGGCAGCAGCTTGAGCACTCTGACCTATACAGGGCTAAAGGAGACCAAGAAGGCTCCTTTGACCAGCCCATGGGCAAGGGACAGGTTCAGCTTGAGCCAGGGTGCGTTCTTGCAGGTCTGGTGCTTCCAGACAAGGGGGAGATGCAGAGAACTCAGTTTACCAAGGTTAAAACCGCAACCTGGGCAAGGGAAGGATCTATCCTTTTAGATTTACCTTTTCCTACATATTGCTTATATTATACATATATACACTTATATACAAGAACAGTGGTAAAGCTACTTATGTCAGCATGGCTAAGCTTTAAAAGCAAACAAAAGACAACCACCAAACCCAAATCAGAAACCTAGCATTTCAGCTCCTTCAGAGCATTGGCAAAGCCTGAATAAGGCAGCTGAATTAAGAGCTTGCTCTGTCCCCATACAGGCCATCAGGAAGCTAAACCATCCCCCATGCAAGCCAACTCACCTTTTGGGCAGCTCAGTGTGTTGGCAGGATCTCCCATGGGCCTGCAAGGTACTGCAGAGCCATGCAATTGTGCTGGGCTACCTAGTTCTGTTAAAAAACAAGTTAGCACAAAGCAGATTCTTAGCATGTTTTCATGCCAAGAATCTGCATTCAAGCCAAGCAGGTTTTATCCTGGTTTTCTACCAGGAAAAAAACAGCAGGTTTTCTGCCAGAGTGTGAGGAGCTAGTCAAAGATAAGGATGACCTGACTTCAGGTTTAAGGGAAAATGATTTCTCAGGTTGCCAACCCCTTTGAGTTCTCTAGATCAACCACCCTGTCCTGAAAATGCCTTCCTGGGAATGGAGGGCAGCACTAGCTGGTGGTACCAAGGGCAGGACCTCCAGTATTGATCCAGTTTGAAATCATTAACTCACGCAGCACAGGCAGAGGCACTCGGGTACCCAGCCCCCGCCACCTCTACGCCTTGCTCTTACGTCTCCCTGGCAGTCCGTGGGCAGGCTCAGGCACCACTCCTGTTCCCTGTTCTGTCCATACCATAAGCTACTCACACACTGCCTACAGAACTTCAGGAGCAGCAACCCAAGCCTGCCCCTTGGCACTGACAGCCCCGGCCACCCTGCAGCCCCCAAGGTTATGTCCTGTGCTAGCACTGCACCCTGCTCTTGGTGTTTGAGTAACAACTGCAGGGCTCAGAAACCCACATTTCCATTGACAGAGGGTAGGGGGGCACTGCTTATTAGAAAACATTTAATCGGAGATGACAGAAGCTCTAGGACTGTTCAAAGCTGCATATACAACCATCCCCCTACCAAAGGTTGTTTGCCTTTATCCCTTGGCAAGTAGGAGCTGTTCTGTGCTAGTTGAAGGTAAGAATGACTAAGCCCCAGAAGGAAACTCAGCATCATGAGCTAATCAGCTCAGGTTTTCTAAAATGGCCAGGCTGGCAGAGGTGAAATGTCACGTTTGCAAGCTATCCTGTGCACCAACGCTCTCAAAACATTTTCAATAGCTCTACAGACAATACTATAGCCATAGGGATGATGGATGACATACATTTTTATAAATCTACTGCTAATTCCCTGAGTGAGACTGCACCAGACATCCTTCTGGAATGCAGAATTGCCACCTGCATTACCTCTGAAACTCAAGTTTAAATTCCACAGCTTCCATCAAGCTGCATTTCTTCTCCTGTGGCAGGGAATATTGCCTTTCTTGCCCATTGGGCTCATCCTTCCAAATCATAAACAGGTTGAGCATTGTGTCTGAACCTCATTCGTGTGCATGCAGCCCTCACCTTGCACTCTGTCCTTACTGAAGTGGGAAATGAAAACAAAACGTTGAAAAGGAAAAAGAACACATTTCTAGAGCTACTGTTCCTGTCTGCAGTCAAATCTGGCATCTCTGTACTGGCTCCCCCAGGCCCACCTGCCTGGCTTGAGGTCTTCAGGAGCTCTGTCAATGACACTGGCACTGCTCCTGCCTCTAATTACAAATGGCTTCCATAGCCATTAATAAGTGGAAGACAGAAGCTGCAGGTTCCTTAATAAAGTTTATTTAATCATACCTATGCTTAGGAAAATACACTTGTAAAGGTTAATATAATGCAATTTAGTTTAACTTTATACTACATTTTGAACAAAAGACTTCTTATACATGATTTAGGTAAAAACAGAAAGTATGATCTGGCTCGTTTTACATCTATTACAAACGTAGAAAAGACTGTCATGCACTACAGTAGAGAGCATGAAAAAAAATTACCTTTGGTTTAATTCAGAGAATACAAGTATTGCACTGTAAAAGCATCAAACATGGTGCAACTAAACATCATAAACATGTTTCCATGCCAGCTTACAAAAGTTTGTTAGCTAGTGTAATTTTAGAGGGGGGGAAAAATATATGTACACATAAAACAATTTAATTAGCTATTTGGATTCTGTTAATATTATATGCACGCCACATATCTACACAACTGACATTCAAGAAAACTCTGGAATTTGATTTAATACCTTTCAGCTACATTAAATCTGTTGAAATCAATGACATTACTGTATCTTAACTGGCCTGTCAGCTGTTAAACATTCTTCTTTAAATGACTTAATTTCCAGCCTGGATCATCAAAATCCAGAAACAACTGCAATACCATGGATTTTAGGTGCCTAGCTACCCATTTCTTGACCATTTCTCCAGGCAGTTAGGTTGAATGTATAGATTCATACAGAAAAAGCCCAAAACACGACTCAACTGAGGGCTGGCAGTGTAGGGGTGTATCAGCGTGCTAATCCTTCCAGCCACGTATTGGAGGTTGAACACAAATACAGGTACTATTGCCAAAAAACCACAAACATGCTAGCATTGGGAAAACCAACACAAAATAATTTAACAATATTGAAAAAGACCAAAAAAAAAAAAAAGGCATTGTCTAAAGGGAGAGACAGCAATGTAAAACCACCATATATGGTGGGCTACCTGACCCGTACTCCCCCTCAAATACTCATATTAGCAGTGCCTAACATTTTGAGATAAACATAATGCATTACATCCTTGCCTTTTTACTGTAACATAATCCCAAACCTTGCAGAGAATTTCAACACAGTTCTGCACCAAGATTAGCTATTTCAGGACATTGTCGATGGGTCTCAGATAGAAAAAAATCAACTTTTCTTCTTAATATGTTAATAATTTATTTTCAGTTTCTCATCTTGTGGTAGAAAACTCCACCAAAGGGGAGCTGAATGTTGTCTTCGAAGAATTCTTCTCAGATCAAGCACTGAAACCTTGACCACTTCACAGAAATGTGCAGCACAGTATTTCAGAGAACCACCTTTGCTTTTAGCTCACAGAGAGAACTTTAAAGTCAGTCAACAGCATCATTTTCGTTTAAAAACAAACAGGAAAAATTATCAGGCCAGTCCATGAGTTTACTTGAACATAGCTTACGTCCTTGAAGTCTCTCACAAAATGGCAAAGGCTCTTCGCAAGGATAGGAAGGGAGTTTTAAACCTCTACACAGCACTGGAATTCCCAGCATCTGCTCACATCACTCACAAACAGTGGCAACATTTATATATAGAAAAACACTATTATGAAGAAAAAAAAATACATCTAAAACTATTACAACTGGTACTTTAGGAAAACAATTCAACTAGGTTTGTTTTCTTAATGTTTAACATAAATATAGTTGCAACTTGATCTTGAGTTGACAATGATTGTCGCAGCCAAGGTAAGGATTGAACACTATCTATGCAAACAAAAACTCACTATACATTATACAACTTATTTCTGCCATGAGGGATGCCTTCCCTCTCAAATCTTTGGCCTCCTATTACTAATCTCTCCCAAAAGCAGAAGCAATGTAGCATTGTTGCTCTCTATTCATTCACAGCAGTGGATTTGTTTGGAGAGGAAGATGCTGTGGGGACACACAGTGAAGAATGGGGTTAATTCCAGAGCTTACAGAGAGAGTGACTTGCAATAAAGTGCTCTGACAAATGATGTCTGAGCTCTTCAACTCCACTCTCCAAATAACACCTGCCTCCAAATTTGCTTCTTTGGAGCTGTCCCCAACTGCTCCCACTGCAAAGGCAGCTAACGACAGTCAGAAGAGTGCACATTTGGGACCTGGAGGGCTTTTCTTCTTCCCTGCTGGTTTGGATTTCGTTTACATTTTGCCACTGGTTGGCTACAAGCATTTAGGTATTTAATCTCTCTTGCATTTGTGTGTGCTAGAAATGACATCTGTTTAAAATTAAAAACTCCTGGTATGACCTGTAGACCTGAGATGACAATCTGATCACTTACACGTTTCTCTCTGCGTGGAAGCTGGATGGTTTTATCAAATGCAACTTGAATTAATAAGGAGCAGAAATTTCTACAGATGTTTAATGCCAGGTTTGTTGCTTACCAGTTGATTTATCTTCATGTTTGTTGGGGGTTTTTGTATATGAGATGTTAGATTATATCACTCTGTCTTGGGGTGACTTCATGATGCTGTATCCCCTTTTGCCGCTCTGTGCTCAGAGCGGTGCCTTTCTGTGCCCTTAAACTGAGCCCAAGAGTGGGAGAGAAAAAAATGAGCGAACTTTTCAAAGCGGATTTTTGTTCAAGGACACAAGAGATAGCAGCTCCTGCTGCAGAGCGGGAGGAAGCACCCTTCCTTGTTTTCCTGCCAGCTTTCATCTCAATATTCTCTAGAGAGAGATAGAGAGTTGAACTTTTTTTTTCCACTGGGACTTCGGGCTTTTTACCTTCTTCTCTTCTGGAACTGTTCAGAACACCAGAACTCACTGGGAGAACTCTCCACCAAGGCCCAGAGGGGGCCCAGGCTGACCCAGCTCTGAGAAGGAGGAGAGAGACCACAGCCACAAAAGGACTTTAAAATCTTCCCTCTCCACAGAGGCTTCTCTCCACAGTGAGGGGTTTTATTATTTAGCATTATTATGGTTTTTTTCTCTGCGTTTGTTAAATAAATTGGGGGTTTTTTTCCTTCACTTTCCTCTGAGGAATTTCTTCCCAAACCTGATGGGGAAGGGGTGGCTGTAACCTGCCTTATATTAGAGGATATTTTCCTCCAAATTTCTCTCCAACTGGGATGCACTGCTACTATTTTAATTTTTTTAAGCTCATGAAATTTGACTGCTGTCCACCACAAAAATTATAACAGAAGGGGAAAAAAAAAATCATCCAGACTTGCAGAATCTGCAGACTGTTTCCACTGAGAGTGATTATTTTCCTGCCTGGTGACCCCAAATTATAAATCAGAATTCATTACTCTGCATATGTATTCCAAGCATCAGAAGTGGCATTTCCATGACAGAATAAATCTTGTAAAAGAGCATTTTGGGACTGCATTGGTATCCTTTTGCTCAAGGACTGTACAATTATTCTAAAGCTAGTTAAAAATGCATAGCCAAGCAGTTCATAATTTCAGCAACTTCATGCACAGCTAATCACATCCCAGGAAAACAGGAAAAGTCTGCAGTAAGGAGCATCACAGAAAATTGCCACAGAAAACTGTCCCATGGTAAGCAACAAATCTGAACATTTCCAAATTAAAAAAACTTACACATACAAAACCAAACATGCATATATAAAGTGTACATATACTGCACAAGCACTATTCCTAGAAGATTAAACTGCATAGGTAAAAATCAAAAACAAGTGCAACATTTTAAGCCCTTAAAGCACAATCAAAAAACAAAAAGCAGAAATTAAAAATAACAAATTTGCTCCCCCACAACAAAGTCAATTACATATCTGTGATTAAGATATTAATCAAGACAGAGGCTCTCCAATCAAAAGTTGGAAGGACTACTCTCAAATTTTGGCTCATCATTCACGCTGAGGGGATCTGAAATGTACGTTCATAATTGTAATTAGATTAAACAGTTATGTTCATCACTAGCCAACTTTGATTTCTTTTACAAAGTGCTCTTTATGTAATAGAAGCTATCTTCCTGGTAGAAAAACCATTAAGTAGTTTAACACTTTGAACATCAAGATCTATTGAAAAGAACAAAAAAAAAAAAAAAAGGGAAAGGGAAAAAGGAAGAGAAACAGTTGGCTGCTAGAACAAAAAGCAACTTATGCCAGTGGCTCTATAAACATCCAACTTGTATATTGTTAGCTCCAGTCTTGTTCCTAAAACTCAATTTATAAAAGAGCTGCATAAGCTAATAGACTAGAAGCTTACAGTGACTTTATAGGACACAACCTCATACACCCTATCTGCTTTCTCTAATTAAGAGATCCAATAGTTAATGAGTTCACCATGACACATAAAGTTGTCAAAAATATTTTCAACTTTAAAAAAAAAACTAAACCAAAAAAGAAACCAATGCAGACACTAAAGCAAACCATGCTTAAAAAAATCTACAATATTTTTACATAAGCTGTGTAAGATCTTACAAAAGAAGATTCCTCAAACCACAGTTATTTCTACTCCTGCCCTTTTGCTGCCTTCTCAAGATAATACACATTAACTAAGTGCCTGTTGAGGTGCTTGCTGTATTCTCCTTCCTTTTTAAATGAGCGGTCACAAAAAATGCACACATAGTTCTCCCTGGCCACCGTGGTGTCTGGAGCTTCTTGTGACATCTTTGGGCTTGTTTCCTCCCGTACAGAGCGAGCACCATTTAACCCCGAGTCATCGCTTCCTTCTGATATGTTGTCACTGATGTCGCTGCCTTCGTGGCTGTGGATGCCTTCATCCTCATCCATTTCCTGAGATTCATTCACTGCTGTGTTATCCCGAGATAAGGACAGAGCCACTTTAGGGCTTTGTGTACACCCTTCTCCAGGCACAGGTGCTGGCACAGAATCTCCTGTTGGCTCTGTCACTGGCAGGCATGTCTTGCTCAGGTCCATCAGGTCTGAGTTACTCTCAGTTTCTGCCACAGTTTTCTCTGGCTCCATCTCAGGTGCCAGATCTGGTACCACATCCATGAGCACATCCAAGCTTTTTTCAGAAGACACTATATGGGAAGGTTCCTCAGAGCAAGTGCTCTCCCCTCTGTCCACCTGTTTCTCCTCCTCTGCACCACCAGTGTCTTCACTCTCTCCTGCTGCCACAGGCATTTCTTGGTCCTTTACCTCAGCTTCTGTGTTTGCATCCTGAGGTGGCAGACAAAGCTGCCCTGAACCTTGGATACAGTTTCCTTCGGGATCAGTGCTCTCCTCGCTGAGAGCATGACCGTCACTTTCGTTTAACACCACTGGGTCAGTGGGATCGTGCTCCTTCTGGTCACTGTCCTCAGTGTCCAGCTTCACACATCCATCTTCTTCTGTGACAGGACACTCATCTGGCATCTCCTCTTCCTCGATCTTCTCCTGACTGAGTTTACTGCTCTTTTTACTGTGCTTAATTTTCAGAGCTTTCTTTTTTCTGTTTTTCTTGAGGCAATTTTGCTTTTTAGGCTCTTCCTCTGGTGCAACATCAGTTTTTTGAGCTTCCTGGCAGTCTCTGGGTTTAGCTTCCACTTTTCTTTTCTTTTTTGTTACTACTGAGGTATCACTTGCAGGCTCTTGCTTTGAGGAAGTTGCCTCAGTCTCTGCCTTTCTTTTGACCTTCTTTGTTTTACATGTTTTCTCAGTACTTTTCTCAGTTTTAATATCCACCTCCTTGTTTTCTGAAGCCGATTTCCGACTTCTGGTTGTCACCTGGCCTGCAGAAACATTGCTTGTTGACTTCTTTTCCTTTGACGAATTATCTTTTTTCTCCACCTTCACAATTTTCTCAGTTTTCTTTGCAGCTGAATCCCCTTTCGTTGGTTCCTTCTCCACTTTGTCATTACTGCTCTCAGAAAAATCAGCTTCACTCTTTTTAGTCCGTAGCTTCACCTTTGACACATCCATGGTGATGTCAGAACAATCGGGATGCCTGGACTTGATGTGATACTGCAGGTTACATTTTTTAGATGCTGCATAATCACAAACAGGGCAGAGAAACTGGCGCGGGTTGACGTGGAGCTCGACGTGCTTTTTGAAATTGCTGCGGTCGGCGGTTTTGTAGTTACAGTGTGGGCAGATCAGAGGCTTCGGCCCATTGTGCACTTGCCTCGCATGACGAGTCACTTCGTGCTGGTTTGAGGCCACGTAGCTGCACTGGTCACATTTGAATGGCTTCTCACCTAAGGGAGGAAGGACGGAAGGGAATGATGGTGATTATTAAGCATGGTGGTTGTGGAGCAATCACTTCCCACTAATACAGATACAGAAATATGAAACTTGAGAAGGATAAAAAAAAATTATCCATGCGCCTTTAAAATCAAGCAAAGCCAACATAAGAAATCCACAAGTCACAAACACATTCACGAGACACTAAGAACAAAATACAAAAAAAAAAGAGAGAAGGGGTGAGGGTTGGGAGGAAGGGGATCCAAAACCAAACAAGCAGTAACAACGTCACAGGTTCTGGCTAGGCATACATACCGGCAGAGATCTCTCTACAGTAATATTAGCAAATGGAATCCATACCCAACTGGTCCATTGAATGCATTGTAGAAAAATGGAAATGTAACATTTGATGAATAGCAGTTTCACACAAACGTTTCAAAAAAAGTCCAACTTTATACAGATTTAGTGTACTTCATGTTTGCATTGAAAAGGAAAAGAGGGAAAAGAAGCTAGCAAAAACCTAAGAACATGAAAGGGATGACCAGATGATCTTTACCTCTGAAAAAATTCAGTTCACTGTTTTGGTGCCTCCAACACATGGTGCACTGCCTGTAAGCTACTCTTGGCAAGAGTAGTCCAAAGCCATCATATTACTAATAAAATCTTCATTTACATTAGTGCAATGACTCCTGTAGAACTGTTCCTGAAATGTTCTGCTTAGTGCATGCCACTGCAGCAAAAGTAGCTTTCCCCTTACACATCAAAGCAAATAGGAAAAACACTTCTAGTGCAACAACTCAAGTCCAGAAATACTTCGGGAGCATCTGTGCATGTGCCAATTTAGCTGAGGAATTTGGGATGCTCCTGAGCTCTGAACCAGTATCTCAAAACTGATCTCCAGAACTAATGCATGCTACTTCTTCAGTATGTTGAAAATCCACTCCAGTCCCTTCTGCTGTTATACAACAGTGCTTCTCCCACCCCTGCAACCCACTGCCCATACTCAAGCACTCTCTGTAGCATGACTCAGGAGACCAGCCAACCTGCAGTGAAGATGTGGTGCTTGTGTGTGTGCTAACCACATATCTGTAACACCCTCACAAACTCTAAAAAAGGCTGTGCTGCCTCCCTGGCAGGAAGGAGGGGGACACTTGTTTAAGAGTCCAGACCATATAATGTCTGTCTGCATCATCTATTTATTATTTAAAGAAGAGCTACTTTGATTCCTTCCCTCTCCACTTTACTTCCTTCTTTTTTCCCCCCACTTCCTGGTGACATTTTCTACAAGTTTAAGCTTGATGTGTTTATTGCTCATCCTTCCTCCAAGCATAGAGCCTTTATCACCTACATTTCAAAGAATAGTTCTGTGTTACACTGAGGGAGGACAAGAACAGCCTCTCTTACAAACACATGAACAAGCTGTTCTAAGTGTACAAAGTGCTCAGAGGCAGCTGCAACAGGGTAACTCAAAGATAGCATGTGTAGAACTTGTGTCCATCGCCTCTACTAAATCCAGGGGTTTTACTGAGCAAGTGAAAAGGATATGTACCAATATGGCTAAAAAAACAGCTGCAAGTTAGGCTCTAAACCATTGTCATTTGCCATCTGACGCAGGAAGAAAGCTACAGAACCCGTGGGCCTTAAACACCCAGCCTGTGACCTGCAGGACTCCAGAAATTGCCATAGAAAACGTGCAGCTGCCTGGGCAAGGCAACAAAACATACAAAAGAATTTAGGAGAGCTATTAATACAACACCCCTGATAGAAGAAGTCATGCCTTCCCTCAGAGACCTTTGAGGCAAGGGCCACAGGCAGATCACACTCCTTACCTCCTTCAGATTTGAGACTTCCTTGCACAGAACAAGGGCAGAATAACATGTTCATGACATGGTTTCCAAGTTCAGTATTGACCAAACCAAATTTGGTGGTTCATTTGCAAACCAGAGGTTCAATCAAATATTATTTTTGTTTCTGAAAGCAGAATACTACATTCACAAAATTCTCAAACCAAAATACTGACATGTCATTTTAAAGCTGGCTGGTTTTAATGGGGCCAAGCCCCCCTCCACTACAGTTAAAACTGACTCCCTCCTCGTTTTAATTAAAAGCCTCATCAACTGAAATTGAGACAGTTACTGTTCAAGAGACTTCAACTCCTGTTTGCCAGCATTAGGAATTCACCTAGTGCTGCTCAATTCGGATTTTACAAAAACAAATGAAAAGCACAGGCTCAGATCTACCTGAACTCCCCTATAAGAGTCATAAAGGACAACTATGCTTATGTCTGTGGTGTTTTATCTCCAAAAAATGCTGTTAATTCATTCAAAAAGAGATTCACAAGAGCGCGAGAGCAGATGTTTGTAACACCACAGCTCATGACCAGTAATTGGAAATAAAGCCTAGTGAAAATTGTTAATTTGGCTTTTAGTGCCACAAGACTGAGTCACTTGCAAATATCCTCTGAGTTTGCTTTTTCTCCTGTATCTCCTTGCCATATGCAGACACTAATTTACATCACTGTGTCATACTAAACAAAAGCTCAGGGTTCCCTCAGAACCCCTGGAAGAGGTTCAGTCCCAGATATCACAGAGGAGACTCTCAGCTACTCAAAATTTTCCCGGCTTTGCTGATTTGAACTCAGCTATGACAGCAGACAGAGTACAAGGATTTGTTCCTGTACCATCACAATGTTGTATTTATTCCTAGATTACTAGGACTACTAGAGCAGCCCTATGAATACCAGACTAGATCTTGAAAAATATAAAGATATATTCCCATTATCAGTTTTATTCATGAGACTTAGCATTCCTTAGCAAGACAACCTTCCCCATTATAAAAGGATCTAAAGTTCAGGCCATACTGGCTAAGATGGCATCTGAAAGAGAACTGGGCAGACTGCTTTAGGTAGCCCTTCTGGAGCCAGGGTCTGGCCCAGATCACCTCCAGAGGTCCCTTCCAACTGTAACCATGCTGTGATACTGTGACCCACCCCCTTTTCCTCAGTCACGCTGCTGCCACTCCATACCAACCTGAGTGGGTGCGCATGTGCCTGGTTAAATGGGTCTTCTGAGAGCTGGAATAAGGACACATCGCACATTGATAGGGTCGCTCCCCTGCAAAAACAAACAGAAAAGTAGTTACTGAAACACAGCAGATTCTCAAACTTGGTTACCATGCCACCAAGGGGGAGACTGTCACAGATCCTCACACTGTATTTGAGGGTATGTTATCTCTCAGCAAAGGGACAGTGAGAAGCATATATGCCTGAGCTGGACCACTGCAACGTGTAATTCCTTATGAATGAGGGTAGTAAAAAGGGCAGAATATGACAGAGACACATCCTGATGTCCACATGGGATCAACAGCAACCTCAGCCAAAAGGGGATGAGGACAGACAACTTTAGAAAGCCTTAAGCCACCAGACTTGACTTTCCTACAGCATTTTCTCCCAACAGTCAGAAGATACACAAAAGATCCTGTAAGCAATTAGGTATGTTCTTGCTTTGCATAACACCTTACCTGAAACCTCTGTGTTTAGTCTGGATTAAGAGGGGGTACGATCATCCATTCCACATGGACTTGCATTTACCAGAACACAAGTGCAGACAGACCAGGTCTTTACTTCCAAAGTTTTACTGGCAGAATGAAAATAGCTTGCTGCATGGAAAAGCATGATGCCTGCTCAGTGAAATTATGCTGCTAGCAAAAGCTTAAGTGTAGCATAAACATTTTGAAGATTCAAAATCTCATGCTTGAAAAGTTATTGGTTCTGGAGAACTAATGGAAACTAACCTGTCATAAATTATATCTCCACTGAGGACAGTCAGCTTGTAATTGTAGCTAAAAATTGTATCAGTACAATGATACTTGGCTCCAAACATAGGCAGACAGTTATATAATTAACATGTTAGGCAGGTCCAGATAAGCATCAGGAGTGTTTTCCCCAGACTGCTAGCACACTGTCTCTACTACAAACACTTTTTATTCTTGGGTGGACACCCACAAGAGAAGAGAGGAGTGAAGCTGAAAAAGGAAAAAGAAGTTACTCAGCCATAGTATTTTTTCAAATCATAGCCAGAATTACACTACAGCATTTTGATACATTTGCTACATATGAAGCATACAACCAAGGTGCTCTCCAAATCACAGAGACCTGGACATCAGCAAATCCCTGCACACGGGCTGTGTGTTCACTTTCAGAGGCACAGCTCTATCTGCAGCAGCAAAGACCTGCATCTGCCAGTACATGATGTGAGGCTCTACTGCTGGTCCGTGCCAAAACGGCAGTAGAAGCAGCCTTTGTAATGCAGATTAATTCCACATTTCTTCCTTCCATCAAACATTTAGACTATCATTCTTGATTAGATCAGCAGTTTAAAGGTAAATTCAACCTAACAACCACAACTCCCCTCCCTTTCCAATTAAAACAAGGTAGGAGATTGGCACAATACACACAGCAAGATTAAGTAATGTACAAAGGAGGGGTAGTCCTTTGGTTACAAAGAAACGGCTTTGGTCTTAAATGACTCCTTACAATTAAAAAATATGTGGCCAAAGGTCCTGGAATATTCGGTCATATCTTCTTCCCATTACCTGAAATTTCATATCTGTAAAGTTACCTACAACATTAGGAATGTGAAACAGGCTTTCTTTCATGTCTTTTTTTACATAGGGCACAGCCACAAAACATACTAGATTTAAGTATAATGAACACAACTAATTTAAAATGTGTTGTTGCCACTTGAGAATTAAATGCATTGTACAGGCTATTCTGTCAAATAGTATTCCCCAAAGGATATGTATTGTAATTTCACAAGCTCATTCATAATATGCAAACAAGCCATCAAAAAAACCTCTCCAGAAGACACTTACAGAATAAGCCCCAATCTAGCAAAAGCTTAAGCAGGCACTTAACTCTATGCAAATGAACAGGCAGACTGACATCGGCATACAAATTTAAGATCATCTTGTTAAGGAAAGTTCCCAGTCTGACCATTCAGGAGACTCTCTGGCAGCCACACTCCCAAGGCCAGACTGCTGGGACCGAAGCCCCTTCACGGCGTGTGGCTGCAGTGACCCGACAGGTGCCCCACTTGGCTCCCTGCACACCTCACTCACACAGTGTCAGACCAGGTTTCCATACTAGTTTGGCCCCAGGTTTCCCACAGCAGAGTCTCAGGTGTCTCGTTCCATAAAGCCATTTACTCACGGCACAGTAACACAGAAACACCTGGAGCTGGTGCCTCCAAAGAGGATCCCCAACGATGGAACCCCAGGGCTGTTGTACCCTCATAGTCTACCCGCACACAAGTCTCGCTCTTCAACCTGAGTCCCTGCTCCTGGCCTCCTCTCTGTGTCCATCCACCTCACTGGCATCACCAGTCTTCATCTGCTTTGTTATGCAAAAGGTTGGCAGTCCATGGCTTCTGCTGTGTCTCTCAGTGTCACCTGGCTGGCACCACCAGTACAAGGCTGGCAATTCATAGCCTCTCTGTGCTCTCACCCTGAGCAAAACCTGCATCTCTAACTGCAGCTTGCACACTGAGCTACCTGCACCGAAGGTATTCCTCAACAATCTCTTGATAATGCCTTTCTTTATAATACCATTAGAAGTCCTGTCTACTTGAAACAAATCTGCTTCCATCAAACTTTCAACACAGTGGCAAGCAAGAAAGCGCCCCTATCACAACCAACAGCTAAAAGAAAAACCCCAAAACATAAAGGGAAACAAAACCAAACCAGTCCAAAACTAGACACAAAACACTGTAATTGTGTGAAGCAGATGTCTTAGTTATATAGCTCTTCAGATTATTTTTAATGAAGTTTTCTAGAAATTTCTTCTAACAAGCAAAATAGGGAAAAAATAATGAGAACAATGCTGCACTGTCTTGCACGTAGTACAGTTTCAGGATCAGCAGGTAAATCAAGTCAAAACTTGGTCTAAAAGGTCTAACGAGCACAAACGAGCCCAGGAAAATCTGTCCCTGACACAAAGAGTCCTTTCTGCCTCAGGAGCAGAGGAAAGGATTGCCCTGAACACCTCCAGTCACCCACTCCAGATGTAGCTTTCCCAGGTGGCAAGCCTATGACCATCTGTAGGGTCCTTGAAACACCCTTCTGCCCAAGGTCCCCTGCATTTGTCAGCAGCCTCTTACACAAGCACTGTTACAAGCTGCAAGGTATCTTCAGTACAGAGTGGGTTCTGGGACACCTGCTTTTCAACATGGATGCAAGCAACAGGCAGGCAGATAACATGGTCCCCAAACATGCAGAGGACAGGTATTTTTCCCAATCATGCAAGGCCCCTTCCCTGCTCCACTGCTCTGGTGTTTGTATGTGCCCTTAGTAAGGCAACTAAATTCACTAGCCAGCAGAGAACAAACCTGGGAAAGAGGAAAGGTGTATTTTTACTCCTTTACTCCATTTTAGAGAGCTGAATCAACTAGTTCCAGGATACAGGTAGAAAACTGAGACTGCCTTTCTCCAGCAGCAGCAGATTTATCCTGTGAAACTCCACTCTGTACAGTCAGTGTTTCGGAAAATTGTATGGTTCTAACACAACAGAATCAAATTAACTGCAAAGAGGCATTTTCCTCCACACAAAAAGGCCGGTGAAGAACAAAAAACAGGAGAGAAAGAAAAGTATCTATCCAAAATTATTTAACCTATTACCAAACAGGAAACCAAAGAAACAACAATTCCAACTTTCTTCTTTAATATTCTGAACCCATAAAAAAAAAAGAAGTAAATGATGGATGGATGTATCCCATTCATTTTTCCCAACAAATATATTTCTTTAGTTTTAAATTAAAACTACAATCCAAAGCTATTTTAGCATCATTCAGACAGTTTTTACTAAATTCCATACTGTTATGTAAACAGTCTGCAAATACTTTTGACTATAAAATATCTGTGGGTGTTTTTTCAGGAGATTTTTGGGCGGGGGTTTGTTTGGGGGTATTTTTTGTGCATTCTGGTTTTGTTTGTGTTTTTTAAGGTGACTTATTACTCACTAATATTGGCAGAGACTTTTAGCCCGGTGTATAAAATACACCTTCCAGGAGCTTATTCATTCTTCTAATACTCTAGCTTTAACACTCTCCTCCTCAAAATCAATGTTACTGGAAACAAGGCACATTCCTAAATCATTCTACTAACATATTTGGAAGTTTTTTATCAAGGAAGAACTTCCTGAAAGACCTTAACTATGTAGTTATGAACGAGCAAAGAAACACCTACAAGGGTAGACTAAAACATGCTGAAATCACAATCATTCACTCCAGCTTAATCATAGTAATGAAAAGAACCAGAAACCTTGACTGTGCCACAGTCTTCAAAGGAGCAAAAGAGGATCTGGATATGCTTGATTTTTTTTTAAAGTTTAACACAGTTCATTGGTAAATTGGTCAAATGCAGTAATAACAGAGCGATTCCTCAGTAAACATGCTTTCATGGTTAGTTACTGTAAAACTCAACAAGTGCTTTCAGAAATCAAAAAGAGGGATCTAATGTCATCCACAAACACAGAGATGAATTTAAAGTTCAGATAAATGTAAACTAGACAGGAACTACAGCACTGGCTCACATTTTGCCATGAGTTCCCCACATGATTCACTTAGGGTTTTTTCTTTCTTCTTTTGCCATTTTTACCTGGTCTCTTTCCTGTTACCTTCTATAAAACACACAAAGAAAATGATCTGGAGGATAAAGCACACCATTTTCCTAATACCTCTCACAATAAACTTTGTTTACTTGTTCAGAAAAAAAATATTCAGACAGGACAGATTTTAAAACTGATGGTATCCTCTGAACAACAGCACACAGCTATTCTTAGGAGAATAATATGTCTTAAAGTACTAAAATTCCCAGCAGACCTTCCCAGCCCCCAAAAGCAGATACTAAAGCAAGCTGATGAACACAAACTCCTGCACACTTGAGCTCAAGCCCAGCCCCAAGGCCTCCGGAGTGCCCACCCCTTCCAGACAGCTGCAGCCAACTGAACTGAAACCTCCAAACCATTCATGCCACTGCTGTGACAAAACACAACTTTAAAGGAGAAATTCCCCAGTACTTCACTCAGCCAGCACAGTCGACAATAAAGGGGAACCAAGTCAGGTGAGCACACCAGAAGATGGTTAGCAAGTCAACCCTCTCCATAGAAAAGCCCTGACACAGAGGAAATAAAAGCTTCTAAGAAGCAGCAGGGAAGCTCTGAATTGCCCTCTCACTTCCACAAAAGGGATCAGGAGGCATAGTAACTGTACCCCATGGCCCTGAGAGGTGAGATGGATACGGTAACCCCTCTTCGAAAGGGGTTTTGGTTCGTCAGAACTCCCCATGTGAGAGGCTGGTGAGGCACTCTGATGAAAAGCAAGGTATTTCCTAAGTCACCCGTAGTCCCAGCTTACAGGACAGCAGCAACACTGCAGGTCCTCTGATTCCACTTGGTATACACCAGGGAAAAAAGGGGCCTCACACTGTCCCTTCCAATTACTAACCAAGAGGTTAGGAGAAGTCAGGAAATCAGGCCAGACTCCCTCGAAGGCTAATATAGGGCAACAGTATGTGTCTACTTCTGGCTGCTGCAGTGATGCAAGCCCTAGAAAAAATGAAGCCTGTGAGCATTAAAAGGAATTAATTCACTGTTCAACTCTTATTCTGACTTTGTGGATGCTGGAGGACTCCTCTGCATGTATATATCAGCTCTTTCTTCTCGGTAATTACACCTTAAGTCAAGTTTCAGCTCAGTGTGAAGATACCATTTTCAAAACTACCAATGGGATTCAGGCACTTTTTGTCAACCTGCTTGTTTTGGTTTTAGAGCACATCGGGTTTTGGTGTTGTAGACCCTGACAATTATCACAGGCACACTTTGTCATGCCCTCTCAAAAAAACTGGCTTAAAATTACTAAACAGGATGCCCTTCTTCTTCTTCTCTTGGGCATCTGATATTTCCTCAGTCCTCTAGGACTGTAGACTGGAGCTCAAGCCAAATTCCATGAGGCTATAACCTGGTAGAATCAAGAGAAGAGAGCATAAAGCTCTTTATCAGGACACAACAAACTTTGCAAAAAGAGGACTCTCCTTGTTTCATTCATTACAGATTCTCAGTGGTCTTACTGCACTTCAGTCAAAACAAGATGAAAAACTTACCTGTGTGAGTTCGAATATGTTGAATATAATTGTTCTTCCTGTCTGAAAAATAGGAGCACTCTGAGCAGGTATACACTTTCCTGGGAAAATGATTTCTTAGGTGTTTTTTCCAGTGATATTCACTGACAGTAGTGTAAGTGCATATGGTACACTTGTAGACTCTCTCATTTTCCCCTGCTTTGTTGTGGTGCTTCAAGTGAGCCAGATAGTGATCATATCTGTTAGTGTTATAGCCGCAGCGATCACAACGGATTGGGCCCTTAGAGAAATCCACCTCTTCTGCAGTGCAGGAATCAGACTCCTTCACCTGTGCTTGCTTTTCTGCATTTTCTTCCACAAAAAATTTCTTAGCACTGTGAACTCTGATATGATGCACAAACTCCTCTTCAGACTCTGCCTCGTACTGGCAAGGCTTACAACGAAATGGCTTGCTCTTCAAGCTCTTACACTTGTCCTCTGTGTTTTCTGGAGTACCCAGTGCTTCCAGTGAGACATCTTTGTCCACACTGGGAGTCTTAGGAGGGGAACAAGCAGCTGGACCTTGAGTTTCCACACTAGGAACCTCAAGGGAGCTTAACTCCACATTTTCAGGTGCCTCACGGTCACTCTCCGCAGCCTGGGTATCTTCCATACCCTCTCCATCACTATCTGAGAAGTTGCTGTCCCCCACCGTTGTCAGTTCTGCCATCTGTCTCTCTTCTCCAACCAGGTAATCACAGCAGTTGCCACTAACTTCTCCCGTCAAGGCCACATTTGCCAACATAATAAGCTGAGGAGCTGCCAGCTCAGCTTTAGAAAGGTCCTGTAAGTCATACATGTCATTGGACAATGCCATGCCAATATTAGAACTGCCGGGAAAGAGGCTGTTCCCACCAGACTGTCCCAGCACTTGAGTTGCCATGGCAGTAATTCTGTCGGAAGAGAAAAGGAACACCTGTAAGCACCCGAGTGTGGAAAAGCCTCCTCTGCTGCGTACTGTCGAAGCAGCCCTCCAGGGAACATCCGTAAACTAGAGCTCTTTGCTGACGTGCTGAGGCAGCGGGAAGCAGAACCCGGAGCTGGGGGTCTCGTTCCTCGCCCGAAGGGGCTGTCGGGCTCTTGCCTACGTGTGGTGCAGGATCCCACCGTGTGGAGGACGAGTGGGAGGCGCTGACAACGGGGTCCCAGGGCCCAGGCGGGGCTCCGGCCAGGCGAGTGACCCCGGGGCGGGCCCCGCGGCT
>VZRF01012572.1:139931-160926 GCA_013396875.1 Vireo altiloquus
ACCCGCCCGAGGGGAGGGTTCGTGCCCAGGGGTAGAGCTGGCGGCAGCGGGGTTTGTCCGTGCCCGGCCCCGCTGCCGTGAGCTCCTTTGTCCCGTTCAGGGATGATAACGCTGATCCGCCCAGCTTCGAGACGGTGCCCACGGCATCGCCTTCACGAGGCGAGTCCAGCGAAGGGCAGCGAAGCTGGAGCACAAGTCTAATAGGGAGCAGCTGAGAGAACTGGGTGTGCTTAGCCTGGTGAAGAGAATGCTCGGAGTGACCTTATGGCTCTACAAGCACCTGAAAGGAGGTTGTAGCCAGGTGGGGGTCGGTCTTTTCCCCCAGGCAACAGGTGACGAGAGGACAGTCTTGACCTGCACCAGGAGACGTTTAGGTTAGACATTAGCCACGGAAGGGGTGATTAGGCATTGGAATGGGCTGCCCACGGAGTTGGTCATCATCTCTGGAGGTGCTTAAAGAAAGACTGGATGTGGCATGTCTTGCCATGGTCTAGCTGACAAGGTCAAAGATTGGATTCAATGGCCCCAGAGGTCTTTCCAACCTAACTGATTCTGCGATTCACCCTGCTCTACCATGGCATGGTCTAGGCCTCTAAACTACTCAAATTGCTCTCAAAACATAAAATGCTTTATGCAGTCATGGGACTCAAAGTCTCCATAGTTTGCCCTCATTGTTCCAAAACTGGGAAGACCCCAAAAAGTTGCTCTTGTAGAACCCAGCTGTGCACTGACTGGCTGCAACAGAGAGCTCGAGAACAGCACCCAGTTCTGCTTAGGCAACAATTGCAATGCTAAATGAGGAACCCAAATTTCTTAGTGGTTCTTTTTTCTCTTGGGCACTCACATGGCTCTTCACCATGAATATCTGAAAAATTTCCTTTGCCCTGAAATTGGTAGGGTTGAGCTGATTTATAAATCTCAAAACTTTCAGCAGGAGCTCAGTACCTATTGAGCTGACATCACTGGGAAGCTGCAAAAAACCCTCTCTGTGTCATCTGGCCAACTTCAAAGCAAGCTGTGCTGCGTCGCCTGGCAGTGGGTGCAGGCGAGGCCAGCCACCCCAGCTGGCAAAGCAGAAACCTCTCTGAAACTGGGGAAAGCAAATGGGATTTTTCCTAGGTACAAAAACAACTGGAGAATGCAAACTGCTTCAGGAGTTGTTGAAGGAGCAAAATGATACTTTGTTAGATGTGTGAACTGAGAATCTAAAAAGTATCCCTGATCTGTTCCTGGGAGTAACAGCCTTCCTGGCCTGGACAGCACAGATTAGGTGTGCGTGCTGGCCCTACTTCTACTTATGTATTTCTTTTACCAAGGGCAAGCTCCTTTCTCCAGCCTCCATATATGCCTGCCTGTCATTTTCATCATACAGAAGAGAAACTCGGTAATACATGTATGTTGAATTACAAATTTATGTATATTTTTATATATTATGTTATGGATTTATTTGAGAGACGTTGCTCTAAAACCTTAACCTTGCCTACGTACCGCATCCTTGCAAACTCCATGTGTCTTTCTTCCTTCTTCACTGCTCTCAGGATACGCATAGTTTGGAGCAGGGTGCTTGGACCACAGCCGTGCTCTGGTATTAATAAAGGCTACAGCTCTGAGCAGCTACTCTGGCAGAGAAACTTGAGCACATGGGGGGACAGACTCACATCAAAGTTTTGCCTTAACAAAATGCATGGATGCTACTGGCTCAGACTACTTGGCTCCAAAAACTCTAACCTAACTTCAGTCCAACTTCTGTAAGCAGTTTCGACATTGCCATTGCCTGCCCCTCTTCCTGCAGAACTTACCTGATTTGCAGACAGTTCTTTCTTTGCTCAACACTTTCCTTATGCCAGGCAAACACAAAAGATGTGTTCCCTGGTGAAAAACTCCTTTGAGCTCTATATCAAGTCTGAGCCATTCACAAACCCCCTTAACTCTAGGGCTGCCCCATCAGATTTATCGGTTAAAACCCAAGTTACACCACTCCTAAGGTATGCCAGCAGTCAAGTGCAGTTAGTTCTCCAGTGCTTTCCAAAAAAATCCCACATGTGCACCCCAAGAAGTCTTAGCAGCACACGGAAGTGGCTACACCAATTATTTCGTGGTCGTCATGCTTTCGAGCAACTTGAATATAGACAGTCCTGCAGTGAATATATATCATGAAAGAAATGTTCCACATCAAAGCCTGTAATGTCTGCAAAAAATGCAGTCATAAATAAAAACTTCTGCCAAAACAAGAAACTTGACATTAACACTCAGATGGATTGTTTCCATCCTGCATCAGCTGGAGAGCAGGGAGCTGAAACTGTGTTTCTAATAGAAAGCACACTTCAATATTAACGTCCATCTGTTATAAAAATAAAGGCACTGCATTTAGAATTGTCAAAGCATTTTAGATGACCTGAGGGTCCTAAGGGAACTTTGGTTCTTTCCTTTGTGTATAATTTCACAACTGAATTTGACATAAGCGCCCTTTTAGGTTCATTGCCTGGAAGCAGGTTTTTTACATGGCCTGGTTTTCCTCATTTTTTTTTCTAGTGACCAGATTTCTTAGGCTTCTCTGAAAGCACCACTATTAATGTTATCTTAATAGTATTTTAATGTTTATCACTTCAACAGAGATCTCTTTCACCTTTCAGAAACCAGTCTGACCAGATTTCTCAACTTTTGTACTCTGCAAGTACACCACTGTGGCATAACTGTCTATGTTAATGTTGTAAAAATGTGTTTATGGTTCCAGTGTTCTAAAAAAATTAAATATTAATTGCTTCACTGCTGGGAATAGATCCTTCAAGGGTTGCTTTAACAATGCAAACACTATTCAGAGCCTCACACCATATATACACGTTGCAGTATTGTGCTCTGAGAGGAATCCCTTTTGGTGCTAGTGGAGAAAAAAACATTGCTGTCTGGGTTAAAAAAGGTCTCCATCTGTTTTGTTTTGCCTCATTTGCTACTTACAAGACATGTCATGTTTGAAGGCCAGAATGGGCCAAAATTTCAAGCTCTATGCAGTATCACTTACATCTCAGAAATTCTGGCCTTAATTCTTTTGAACAAGCTCGTTCTACAGCTTTCAGTAGACACAGGTCTCATGATGAGAGGAATCTAACAAATAATTTTTTTAAAAGAGTTAGTAAAATTCTCTGACTCATAGCCGTTCCACTGTGGCACCTCCTCCCTTCTTCCAGCATGAAGGTTTCCACATCTGTGTGGTGAACAGGATCAGAAGAACAACACATACTAAAACTACCTCTCCAAAAAGCTCCTCATCTGTGAGCAGCACTGGTTTGTCCTACCTTACAAGGTCAGTGGAAACGCCATGTTCTCACTTCTGCCTAGAATTGGGTGTAATAGGGGTCAGTTTGAGGGAATACGAGTTTCCAGAAAGTTTTGCATGCTTAGCTAACTGCTCTTTGCTCTTTCAGAACAGCACACATAATAGATTACATTTTTTATGGTTTTGCTGCCTTCTCAGATAGCAGTTGATACTGTGAAGGGGCAAACTTTGGCAAAACCATCATTTTGTACACTACAAAATATCGTGCACAAATAAGGCTAAGACTGTTCAAAAAGGTATTTACTGAAAGTTACCTTTTTTACTCAGAGGGTATTTCTCTACAAACAATCAGGCTTAATATTTGTCTCTATTTTAATACAGCCTTTTCAATACATAATTTGGCTTCTAACAAAGCCGAAAGACTGTTTCCAACTGCTGTGGCTGTGATTTTACCAAGCTGTAAATCCAGTGTTCAGGCTGCCACTGCCAGACCTAATCCACCACAACCATCTGACTCAAAGCATGAACCTGGCACAAAACACATCCTGTCAAGTCCTGTTTGTTTCAAGATGCTCTGAACGGTTAATTTTGTGCCATCTGACTTTACACAGTTCCCATTTATGTGGTTGGTTCCACGTGATTTCAGTCAATGGAAGGGAGAGGCAGTAGGTATCAAGAGCTGTGGAAAACATACTCTCAAGTTTGCAGCTGAAAGCTGTGCAGCTGGGTGTCAGGGCTAGGCACACAGCACCTAATCCTCTGCAGCAATTCCTGGCTTCTGAAACTAAAGTTGCCTGAGTAACTGTTTGGAAGGGGAGGGTGATGTTGTGCCTGGAATTACAGTGCCACAGCCTAAACAGACGTGCAGCTGCAACAACTCATAAAACTGTTTTTAAAAGCCATTCTGATGTGGGAGCACTGCTGTAACTGGATTTGGAGTTGTACATCTTTTGTCTCGGGCAATGGCAGGATAGGGAATGGTGTGCCTGGTGTTTGACAACAGTTCCCTGGATGAGCAACTGTTGCTGAAGAAACAGCCCTCTGCTCTTTGCCACTGGCTAATCAACAACAACAGGGATTAATGTGGGGAGGGGAGAATATGTAATGTACAATTGCTGGGTGAGAGGAAGAGCAAGGGAGGAGGAAGGCCCCCTTTAGAAGGAACATGTGATTGTGTGGTGGGGCTCAGCTGTTCTAACCACGGTCCTGTCCTTTGCTTTCCCCTTTGTTCCCAGCAAGTCAAACTCCATGCTGCATGTCTGCTCTCAATAAGTCCTACTGGGAAGAGTCTGTCTTACTTCAGGTTCAGAAATTCCACCTAACTTTGCTAAACACCTCTGCATTTAAGCCACAGTCCTCTTGCTCCTGCTTCTCACCAGGCTTCCTATGTCCACTTGGCTTGGAAGTGTAACTCAGCCAAACCCATGTGGGATGTTCACCCCTTCTTTAATTAAGCCCTTTCTTCCTCTGTTTCCTCCTTCACTGAGTCTTTGCCCTATCTTTCCCAGAACAGCAACCACTGCCTGTTCTCCTACCTGCTGCAAGCACCAGCTTGCCCTCTGACAGCCAGGCAATATTTAACTCAAGTTTGACTCTCTGGAAGAGCTGTTCTTTTGCAGTACCAGGGACTGGAAGAAGGGGTTCAAGATTGTACAGTAGCAAGGGGAGGGTACTTTAAATCATGTAATGAAACTAAAAAGAGAGTAAAAAACTTCCAGCATTCCCTCCAGCCCAGCTTTCCAACCTTTGCCGTTTTCAATAGCACAACTGTTCTGAGGGGAAAAGTTAAAAACATTGCCTAAATAAACATATAAACCTTTCCACTTCACCTCCAGTAATTGTTCAGTCAACAGAAACATCGTTTCACTAGCCTGAAATAATCCCTAAGAATCAGTGAAGTGAATGAGCATTTTCCCGAGCTCATTCACTCGAGCTCTCTGTGCACTCCCCTGGAATTGTACAGGGTTTTCAAATGCTCAACACTTGGCCATGCCGGTGGCTTTCCACACTAGGAAAGCTGCACCACACAGGACACCCACTTATTTTATGAACGTCAGGAAAATCCACAAACAAAAAAAAAGGAGACAGAACTCTGAGTCCTGCAACTTTATTCGAATAAAGGAAGAAAGTCCTGGGGCATACACCCAGTGGGTTTTCACTCTTGAGGTTTTGGAGGATGCAGCCTCCTTTTATCCCAAATTCCTGGCAACATGTTGCCCTCTTCCTTTCCCCATTGGCTGAAGTACTGGGAAGGTACAGCCTTCCCGAACCGCCTACCACATATTTCCCCCTTGAACCTATTTTACCCCAAAGCTCTGAAGTTCAGGCTTATGCAGACCCCCTTGGCTGTTTCAGGAGCCAAGCTACCGGGGCTCTGCAACAAACCTGCTGCCCAAAGTTAGTAGAGACATTAGGACCCATTTCAAAGACTTTAACACCCAGACCTTCACCCATCAAGTTGTTTGTAAAGATATTAGCATATATCTCTCCTATCATGAACAAAGCACCCCAGTGTGTTTCTTGCCCTTCTGTTCTCAGGGTAAGTTACGGGGCTGCAGCAGGGTTTCAAGAGAAGTTTCACTTCCACAGTCACATCACTCAGTGCAACACTGGCTAAAGCCCAGGTTTAAGTGAGGCCTAAAATTTCCTTTAAATATGGAAAATGCAGTGCTCTAGACAGAGAAAATGACTTTTCTATTGTCCTCATTTTTTTTTCTTAATTGGAAGTCAGCAAAAACCCCAAACAAACAAAAGCTGTCATTAACAGCTGCCCTTCACTTTTAACACACAGGTAAGTCTCAAACATCCATTATTAATATCTCTCTTTTCACTCTTTTCCCTCAAATATCTCTGCAGCTCATCTTGAGCTAATAAACCTCTGCCCAAAAAGCAAGAAAGGAACCAGAAAACCCACCTCCCATCCATCCTTGCAGGGTGATCCTTGCCCCCAGTCTTTTGTCTGGACTTGCAGGAAGGGGATTGTGTCTTACTGGGATGAAACCCTGTCCAGTATGATCCATCCATTTCCTTTTCCAGTCTGGGCAAAGTGTTTTTCAGTCAGCATTACCTTTCTGTGCTAGGAGGCTGTGTCCATGATAAGTAGATCGTTATCCTCACAGATAATGATGTAAGAGCTGTCATACTGCCTCAGAGGAAAGCTCTGCCTACCCCAGTACCCTGACTCTGATGGATGCCTTTAACATCTTCTGCTTCTGGAATTCAAGTTCTAGGGATTTTTCAGCGTCATGTAATGGCTCAGTCACTGATGTATTGTTTTTACATAAAATCACTCAATCCTTTCCTTCTCATCTTTAGTTTTGGCCTTTCGAATATGCTGCGGTACAAAGTTTCATAAACCAGATTGCCTGTATTTCAAGGTGCACATGACCTCTGAGCTGGCAAGATTGTGAAAATGTATAGTCAGGCCGTGCATTTGGGAGGAGAGCAAGAGAATGGCCAGCACTGACCCAGCAGCTGAACCAATACAGAGTCTTCATAAACCACATGCAGAGTGTGGGATGCAGCTCCTCCAGCCTGCGGCAGCCACAGTGTACAAGAACACCCTCCAGTGTGCCGACTGGCTCCACCAGAGCATTCTACATCTCTTTTTAAAGGTCTCTGCTGCTGACTGTTGCATACCCTTGATTTATTTGTCATTCCAGGGCATGAAGCATTCCTGTAGCTCAGCTGTCTTCCTGGGCCTCTCCTGACATACTGTCCAAAGGTCATTAAACACAATATTCCCTCACCCACAGCCTTTTGGTTTGGAGGTGTGCCAAGCTGAGGCTAAGTGGTAGCACTCGTGGCTCCATGAGGCCTCTGAGGTGCTTAAGCAAACAAAGGCTGGAGAGAACAGATGCCTCGGTAGCAGGTTCAGGCTAGAAACACTCACTGTTTTCTGTGTGGGACTTTCTGTTCTCCCCTCATCTTCTCAGGCTGAATGCCCTTGGAGGATGGTTCACACTGTGTTTCTCAGCTGCTGCAGAGAGTTCTGTTTCTCAGTTATGTCCAAAGCAGCTTTACAATTTAAAAATCAGTCTTTGCCCAAAGCCTACCTTCTCTTTAGCAGCTGCATCAGCTGGGCTAAAGGGAATGTATTAGTATCTTAGGTAAAACTGGATTACCTGAGTCGAGTATGGTCTTCCTCTCCTCACTTACCTTTGCACTGTTTCGGCTCTTGACACATTCACTTAGTTACAGCCTAATCCCCAGCTCCTTGTTAAAAAGGAAATAAATCGTTCCACCTGATAATGTAAAATTAACCACCCAAGCCTGCCAATTCAGAATCACACTGGACTATGATGCAGGGGGCCTGGGTGATTTTCTAATAGCCTGGATGAGGACACAGGATTTGCCTACCTAAGGGAAAGAGAACTTCAGTGCTGACAGTAGTTGTCAGCAGGAGGTGACAATTTGTGCTGAACAAGATCTCCTTAGCTCAAAGCAAAGACAGGAACAACTTTCTGAGCTGTTTCAGCCTGATTGGAGCTTGTTTTCACCTCGGTTTCAGAAACAGCACAAATCAGTTTGTTTGTGTCTATGCTGCAACCGCATTCATTGCTGCACTGATCTAACCTCGCTTTTTACTGGTACCAATTCTTTGCAAGCTGTGTATCAAACTGCAAAGAGCCCCGAACAGGTCTGACTTTACTGAACACCAAACCTCTTACAGTTCTTAGTCTTCCACTCTTGCAGTGCAGAAGACACGGATGGCATTATTTAAACCCACATCAATAGAGTACTCATCCAGCTCCTGGAGAAGAATGTGGATAAAGTAATCCCAGCATGAAGGTTAGCACTGCAAAATTGTTCCAACTCAACATTTTATTCACATTCATTGCACTTTGTTTTTTCCTTTTTCCCCAATTGTAATTGTTGTCTGTCCATTAAAGCAGATGTGATATGCTTACTGCTGCTAAATGGCATGAAAATGACCACAGGAGCTGACTGGGAGATGAATAACTCCCATTAGGTAGCAGCAGCAGAAAGTATTTTGGATTGCTGGTAATTCCAGTGCTGCCTCAATAAAGACATCCCCACATGCTGATTACAAGGACACAGGAGGCATACACAAACAATTATGTCAGGGCTGTGATCTCAAGACCAAGTGTCAGAAGATCGTGCACAATGACATCTAAATAAAGTTGCACAGCAAAGATTGCATAAGTCTTGATGCCAGGGAAGTCAAGGCAAATGCAGTAAACGAGGAAAAGTTTCCTGTGCAGTACTTCAGAGAATCTGGTCTTTAAGCAGGCTGTGATTCATCTCCTCCAAATTTCACAGTGGGTAGCTTGAAGTCTGAATTACAGTGTGGCTCAGATGGCCCTCAGAGCAAAAGGTGTCAATCCATATCACTGGTAGGACTTAACTGTAAGTATGCAGGATAAACTTTTAAATCCAGTAAAATAATCCTGACACAACAGCTATTAGAATTGCCTACTATTTCCTGCTGTTGTGTGAGAAGAGTGAGCAGGCAGGACATACCAGGACACAGACTTCACCTGCAAACCTGGCTTTGGCCTACTCTAGATGTAGACTTGCTACCCTTTGTCACAGTTGCTTGCTGCTCTTTCCATGTTTGGCCTGCTCTGTTTGTTCCAAGTAACACTGCAGCAGGAAAGAAATATGGATGCAGGGCCAAGTCACTTTTCTTCTGCTCGGCATTTTCAGAGGCACCTGGTATCTTTAAACATACATCTACCTACAGGATTTGCATTGGCATGATTGTGGAGTGGCTGAGCTAGCACATCCTAGGCCAGCTTCCTGCTGATACGTGTCTTAGGCATTCCTAAGTTAGGATGGAAAGGAGGTTTTCAGGTCTCCTTGCTGCCAGTTCACCAGCCCTTATCTGCTCCAATCCCCAGTATAGCCACTACTGTACCTTTGACAAAAATGCTTCTCTGACAGAAAGCCAAAAAAGTCTTTGCACAGACATACTGTCCACAAAGGTCAACTCACAGCCTGTCAGTTGGACTCCCATGACTTCATCGCTATCTGCTCCATGAATTCCCAGCTCAATGCACTTTTTACAACTGCTTATCCTTTCCTTGCTAAAGAAACATTGACCCCCAGCAGGAACAGAGGGAACTCTAAGATGGAAGACAGTGGGAGATAAGACATACAGGCCACATAAAGGGAGTCTGCTGATTATTGTCATTAGCATTGGCAAATCACAGCTGCAATAGAAAAAGAGGTGTCGGAAAGTGAATACTACTGCAGCTACACACAACATTAGGAAAGCAAAAGAACTGGCTGCAGAGGAAGGTTTCAGCAAAATATGCCAAGTGATAAGGAACCTCTCCCACGTGGCACTCAACCCTGAGCTGCCCCAGTAAGCACAGAAAGAGAACAAGGGACCTGACATTATGTTTCATTAGACACAACATGAGACAACAGCATTGATTGCTGGTACACATTGCATTGCTGTGAAATTTTAATACTTTCGTGGGTTTGCTCATATACCTTAGTTCATAGGCAGCTCGGCTATTTCTGTATTGCAATTGATAGGTGTTCTGAAAATATTAAGAATACTACTTTGCTTTAGTAAGGAAGAAAAAAATGCAGCGCCTGTAATTAGTGCTAAGTGCACAACAGTCTATGTACAGGTGCTGCAGTTTTAGCTTTTAGACAGCTGTGCAGGAAGGTAGGTATTGCTTGCTGCTTTACTTCAGTCATTTCTCTCTGCCACAGCTCCTAGTGCTGGAAATTGTGCCACCTGGCTTAATTCCCCTTTTGGAACTTAGTGATGTAAAGTGATGACCACGGAATAATTTTATTTTTAAAATCAACCACCTACCATCTTGCCTTGGTGCTAAGTCAAACACACACAGCACCCAGGGAAAAGAGCAAGGTGCACAGCATGAGAGTCTGCAGAACTAGCCAAGATCTGACCTGGCAGCTGAGTCACAAGACAGAGCAGCACAGAGAAAGCTTATCTCTGTCCATCTCTTTTTTCTTTCATCACATGCTTCATGGGAAGTCAGCTGTAAAACCAGGAGTTTCGTTTCTGTAATGAGTTTTAGCTTTGCGTGAGGATGTAAGCCTTGACAGAGTAGGAGCAGTTCTGGTCTCAGATGCCAAATAGAATTGCAACTATCTACAACAGCATTTAACAGCTTAAGTATTTACACATGCCTTGCAACTATGAAGTTGCTGTGAAGATGCTGCCAAAACCCCGCCCCAGGAGCAGAAGGGAGACTAGGACCTTCCAGATCTGATGTTCAGGAAGGAAGCTCAAGGTCTTTCACAAATATGAGCTCTAAGCTGCCTTCCACAAGTTCTTTTCACGCACAACCATCAACAACAGTTGATGAAGGAAACACTGAGAGCAGAATTTGCAGGCCTCCGTTTAATCCCAGTTTACAACTGCCAAGACATTAAACTCATAGACTATGCCTCTGCTCAGCAGTGACACATCCTCCGTGTAAGAAGCCAATACATCAGCTTGGGCTATCCCTGTGCAGAGTTCTGCTCTGTCTACAACCAGGAACAGCAGTGGTGATCATAAATTCTTTTGAAGGGTTCAGCTCACCACCTTGTAAAAGCAGGAACTTGCTGACATAACACAGCTTTTCTGCAGACTCAGATCCCAAATCTTGATTTACAAGAAAGCCTTCAATTCCTTACAGGGTTCAGTGTTTTGTTATTGAAAACTTAATCAGTACAATAACTCTATTCCCAGTATTGTTTTTTTTTATTGAAACATGCAGCTTACCCACTCTGCATCTGAGGGTAAAGGATGATATCACCAAACCCAGGAAGTAGACGATGAGACAGACAACTCTGAGAAAACAAACAATGCCATCCCTGCAGGCCTCAAGACAGTGATTTAAAGACAAAAGTACTCCTTATTCACTTATTTCATTCCTTTGTCAAAGGAAAGGGCAAAAATATCCTACAGATTCAGAAGCTATGTAATTCATTAGATTTATTTATCAAATCACACTTCATGCAGAAACAATAAATACATAAATAAAAATGAAAACATTGTCTAAAACACTTCATAGCATGTTGTAATTTGAGAGCAAACTTCAGCTTCAAGCTACTCAATTAGGAAAAATCCTGTTTCGTTGTTATGCAATTAGTTGGCAAACCAAATATTGACTGTGACAAGCTTAACCTGAATACACTTATTTCTAAGTAAAAACTCCGTATTTAAAATATATTCTTTTGCTACACTGTGTCATAAAGAGAAGAGATTTACCATGGACTTCTTCTCATAAAAGGTAGAACTTTCCCTTTTTAGGTTCATAGCACAGGCTATTAACACAGTTATTTCTCCCAATCCTCAGGTAGCACTAAGAAGCAAACCCCCATTTTACCCTCAAGTTACTCATTTCATTTGATACTTTCAAAACAACTTTTAGTACAAGCACTATTTCTGTCTGTCAACTTCACAAAGATTTCTGGGTTTTGCTGGTTTGGTTTGCTTGTATTTTTTTTCTTTTCTTTTCTTTTCTTTTCTTTTCTTTTCTTTTCTTTTCTTTTCTTTTGGTTGCTTAAGCCACACACTGAACTTGTGTGTTACCATATGAGCTAATTCCTTCTGTACTCCTGAAAGGATATGGTTGCTTTTCAGCGAGTTACGCTGAAGTCACTTTCTAAGACTAACCAGTCCTATTGAATCTCCTTGTGCAGATGCACCTTGGATCAGCTGAACAGTGCTTTGCTTTGGCTGTAATAGCAGTTATCAATTCCCAGACACAGTATTTTCACAAGGTTGAAAGACAACGCCTCTCTGGCTGCTGCCAGCATACACGAGCTGTGCACACACAAACACTTCTACACTCTCTTAGGGTGGGCTCTGGAGAAGAGTTGGTAATCAAGCAGCCCATTTTTCACTCTTCCACTCTCCCCACAACCCTGAGAAATCACCGAGGAGGGGGTAAGTCACCCAAAACATGTATGACACTTCACAGAGGCCCCAAAATATCACCACAGAACCAAGCAAGGCCTCTCTGCTTCCCACTCTTAGTCAGCACTTTGTTTTTAAAAACTGTAATTAGGGAAGTTTATATCCTGTTAGATATTCAAGTTCCTTTCTTTGCTTAGTATCAAGGCTTGCTGTGTCCCAGAGATTCCACCATCTCTGCACTAACAACATTCCCTTCCCTTTTGCAATGAGCACCTTTGGTTGACTGTGCCCTGGACAGGTCATCTAGCACACAGACCATTCACATCACAAGTTTTCACAGCACTGCCAACATCCACCATTAAAAGGAAAGTCTGTGGCCTCAATGCAGGCAAAATGTCTGTAATCACCTGAATTTAAATTACCTCAGTCTTCCAGAAACAGGTCCAAATTTCCAAGTTACTTATTTATTTACCCCCATAATTTATAGACAAAATCCCATAGGTTTGCACAGACACCTTGGATAAGCTCTAAAACATCGAGAATCCATGAATCTGCACATTTTGGCTCCAACAGTCACATAGCACAGATACAAACATATTAACGTTAGTCTCTTTATACACAGTTTTGCTCTTGTCCACTGAGGAAGAATTCCAACACTTATCTGAGTAGCTGACTGCACTTACAGTAAAGTTCACATGCATTCTGCAAAGGCAAACAAAAGTAGCTTCAAATAACAGCACTCCTTATGTATCAGGTAGATGCTGGACTACCAAGAAAGAGGAAAAAAATATCAGAAATTCTGGATCAGATGAAATTAAACCCAGAACAGAAGTAGTAAGATACATGTTTTGAAAATCTGGTAAGGCTCAAGAACGGTCACTGTAACATCATTCTTCTTAACTTGGATGACCTTTTTCTGTACAAGATGCTGCTGATTTGAAATAGTGGATGTTCCAGCACCTTTGATACCCTAAACAGCAGTGAGGGTCCACAGAGAAAGTGAGGAATTCTTTGCCTACTCCTTCATAACTCATATTCACTTCTGAAGTGTACTACTACTAAAAGAAGTACAAGTAGACAACAAGATTTAGTTCAATCACTCTGATGTAATAATGTCAAGGACTTCATCTTCGTTTTGTGCCCCCAAACCCTGCAAATAAAAAAAAAAAAGTCAGCTCCACCATGGCCTTTCCACTGAACTCTTGAGTTCTAAAAAAGCTGAAGGTGGCAAGGGAGACAAGGTAAACATATTCACATGAAGTGAAACAGCAAGCAACTGTGACTGGTCTGGAAACGATTCTGTTCTTGCAGATTAGACAACCTGCATTCTACAGAGAACATGTCTGTGCATGTTTGCTAGAGAAGGGCATGCAGTGCACATCAGAAGGGAAAGCCTTAAACTAATGCACCTTGCCAGTGAAGACAAGCCCAGTACTGCTTGTGCCATGCCCTCCATAGGCCTGTGGGGAATTTCAATTTCACTCACAATGGTGCCCTACTTCCATAGGGAATGGAAGGAAGAGACATTGTTACAGGCCACCTACACCAATTGGTAAAGTAAAACAAGAGGTTTGCAGAACCTCAGCTAACATCTGCATGTTTTTGATACATCAAAGTCTCTTGAGCTTCAGGAAATTAAAAGATGTTTTGCTTTACCAGAAGCAGTTCTTGTTCCTGAACTGCTGCCTTCTGTGGAATTCCTTGAGTACTCGTTCATAGGAGGTGCAGCTGTGGGATCCGTCCACATACTGTGATACGGAGAACGCGGTTGTGCCCTGGCATGAAACAAAGTAGAAGAAAGGCTTCATTAGTGGCCTTAGGAAAAAATAAGAAGACACCATTCCAAACAAGAGAACTGACTGCACCTCCAAGGGAAAACTGTAAGCAGTTATTTCAAAGCTGGAGAAGTTCCTGTTTAATGTACAACATTAAACAATGTTAACACGTTGAGAGCAAGGATACCCAGTGCTGTGATACCATAATCTGAAGACTTTCAAAAGGAAATTAAGCTTTGTTCTTCAGAATAAGCAATTCTAACAATTGCAAATGAGGAAATTTTTCTCTCTGAAATTTTGACCTTAGACTCTGTCAGACAAGAAAGAAGTTTGAAATCTAAGTTTAAATGCATTTTGGCATCACCTACATCCCAGCCATGTTTGGCAAGAGAAAACATCCTTCTGTTAACTGTTTTTAAAGGGTCATATCAGTAACACTAACACAGTCTTTGACTCACTGACTTAAAATTACTTGCCTCCATGGATATGGAATTTCCTGCTGTTGAAATTTACAAATAGCTCTCTCTCACACTTCCTGGCATCAGCATTTTGAGGCACATAATTTTAAAAGCCTAAAAAACCAAAGTAAATAATAGTGGACCAAAGACTGTTTTAAACAAAAAGAAGCCCAAGTTAGGAAGCTTGTTCATGTATTTGTACTTACTCAGTTACATCTCTAATCTTGAACAGCAACTTGTGGCTACTGAAATGGAGGTGTGTGTAGAAATCAGAGGACTAACCTGTATGTAGATTTTACATAAATCTAATGACTGAACACAAGTCATGTATTTGAGACTTAAGAAATATCAGGTCAATAAAAACTTTAACACATTATACCTTAGAAAAATTCTTAGCAGAATTAATGTAAGGCTTCTGTTATTAGAAATAGCCCACAACTTCACAATAAAGATGCTTAGCACACTCCTGTCCATAAATCTTACCCTCTAATCTGTTAAACTACTACAGGAAAAGACTTAACACATACGCAAGTTATTTGATAAACAGAGAAAACTGCTTAGGCTCTGAAGATTTCCTGCAGGAATCTCATATCTTCTCCAGTGAAACCTAGAATGACAGCAATTGCTCTCTTTAAACTGTTAATCTAAAAATGATGCATTTCAAATGTCTAAAAGTTTATAGCAAATATGGCCATCCAGACTTATTTTAGGAAAGATGACACTGATACAAGAGACCGATCCACAGATGACGATATGCTTAATGTAACTATGAGTGTTTTAAGGCATTCTGCAGATAAATTGCCTAAATGCTCAATTTAAATTTGAAGGCCATTGTGCCAGGTCAGAGGAAGCAGAATTAAGTACCTCAGACTTTCCAATTCTTCCTCAGAAATACATTTGAAACGTCTCTGGTCCTGGAGCTACAAATAGCTGCTCAAAATTCTTCTAGCAGTGGGATTTTATGGCTTGAATGACACAGGCCTGAAAGCTTAGAAGCAATGTCAACGTAGCATATGGCATACCCCCTGATGCTTAAAATCTGATAGTATGAATAGTTTACCTGTAACTGCCTGCCAAGTAGCCTAGCAAGCCTCCTGTTCCTAATCCAGTCCAAAATCCTGGTCCTGAACTGGTTCCATGATGGGAATGAGGTCCAAAGCTGTCGTCATCTTAAACAAAACGAGAATAGGAAGCATCAGTTAGTAATAGCCTAATCCTCAGGCCAGCTGTTGGAACAAAATTCTCCTCTGTTAAAGGTAATAGAAAATTAGACAGCAAACTGCTTTCAATTTCAGCAGATTCTTGATCAAGTTTAACTTGAAAGGCCTCATATTTCAGAAAGCCGGAAAACTCACATAAACAAACAGTACTGTAAAGAGTTTATGTTAAAAATCTGCTTCCACTTCATTTCACAGCCCTGACGTTTGCAAAACATGGAAAGAGTCCCTGCCTGCTGATCTATAAACAGACAAGTTAGATTAAAAATAGAAAAGGAAACGAAGAAAGAATAATCTGCTGAAGGTCACAGAGCAGGCCAGAAGCAGATGCAGGAACACAAATCAAGGAGGTAATGCTGCACAGCGAGCAAACCACAGACACAGGGCTCCTAATCTCACTGAGCACAGCTGCACAATTTGAGTCACAGTGGCTCAGTGTAACGCTAACATTACTGGTATTGTTCCTGGTAATCCTAGTCTGGCACTTGCTATCAAAAGCCAAGCTAACTGCAGTCACATTGCGAAGTTTTTATTATGCATGAGTCACCAAGCTTGACAAATACCTTGATGAAACTGCAAGCGTATCAAGCAGGTTGTGAGGGAAGGAGTCGCAAATTTTTTTACATGTGACATGCATAACATGACGTTCTGAGTCAGAACAAATGTCTCCCATTTAGAAATAAAAAGAGAAAATACAAACCCAAACTAGAACAATTTTCCGGTCTAGCAAAAATCATGGATGCAAGAATAAACTCAAGTACAGGCTTAGCACGTAAGGAACTATAAAAAGGACTGAAGATAGAATTAGGGTCCCCCTGAAACATGCCCACCTGAACAAGTGGGCCAGAGATGATGTACATAAAAATTACAGAGGGCCTGGTTTTTCTTCAAACTCGAATCCGTTGTTTGAAGTCATAGAAGATAAAACAATAATGAAATAATCAGTTTCAGTCTACACTGGATTTGATGTTTAGTTTCATTTTGAATGTGTGGGGAAAAAGAAAATCTCATTGGGATGATATACCATACTTAATTTGCTGCAAAAACAATGTTAATCAGAGATGAACCAACTCATTTGTTCAAAAGCACCATGACCAAACACTGACTCAGAAACCAGTAATTTTTTGTTGAAATATCTAGAGTAAACATTAAGAATCATGTCAAACCACTAACAGAGAGAAAGCAGAATTTAATTAAGATAGTCTAGTAAACATGTTTCACAGCATTTCCTTCTGCATGTTAAGGGGATTTAAAATGAGGCAAATTAAATATTAACAGCAATATGTGAACAACATTGCTTTCCATTACTGTCCAGGTTTCAAAAGACGAATAGATTCCTAGAACACATGGACATACACACTCAGAGATGTGCTTTTGCTCTGCTCCTGCAATGTAAGGCAGACACTAAATGCATTAAGTAGCCTAACACTTTAATCTGGCTCCATATTTCAGAGTGCTCCTCCTTACTTTGTCTGAAATCTAAAGAGAAACCATTGAGATGCCTTACTAAAAACATCACAAGTTAAGCATTATATGGTTCTCAATATGTATTTTAAGTGTTTCTGTTTTCAGCAATCATCAAGAAAACATTCTCTCAAGGCCCTGCCCTTGCTAGATTTGAGACTCCTGCAAAGAAAAAAGCATTGGGGCAATTAACTGATAAGGAACTGAAGAGAAGAAAAGAAAAATAACTCTTCACTGTTTTGCCTGAGCCCAGTGTGACAGCTGCGTGTCATAGCCAGGGCTCTTGTTGACCACCACAGTACAGCCAGTGCCATGCCCACACACAGCCACTGATGCACACACAGCACAGACAGACTGCCTGACATAACTACATGCAAAATTGCAAAGCCAACAGAAGCAGATTCCCTTTAATTTTCTGGTGCAGGTACAGTTCAAAGTTTCTGCTGTGCACGCCCTGCACAAGTGTATCCAAAAGAATTACACTGCACCCTCTGTTGGCCAAGTTGCTTGAATAAAACTTAGAGAAAGAATTAATAAGCATTATTAAAATATAAACTTTTGACAAAGTAAACTTAATCCTTGGTATGTATTTTCTTGCTAAAACTCCTTCTCTACNAAATTGTGAGAATGTAATTTAAGTTCCAGTGCTGTGAGCAGCTGGCATGCTTACAGGGTTAAACGAGTTAGTTGGACACCAGATGAGTAATGTTTATTTCCCTGAAACACTATGACTGCCTAAGGAAGATCGTTTGTTATGTGACAGAAGTCACCCGTTTTCTGGGAAAAGAAAAAAAAGAAAAAATGCCTCTTTTCCCAGCAGCAGCCTTGTCACTGCTTTTGTAATTTTCAACTTCAGATGAAAGGTCCCATATGAGATTCAGATGCTGTACCCTCTAATGGCAATTCACAGACACTGTTCTCTGCTCTGGGAACCAAATCTTTCAGCTGCAGGGACTACACTGAAGCCCTGTTAAATAGAGGACTGGTACATGATACTCAACTTCATCAACTGCTTTGTGGATGAAATCAGGGCTGAAAGATCGTTCTGTAAAGTTTCAAAGCACTCCTTTGGCATGGGTTTGTTCCTGGCTGTGTAAGACCATTCTCTTTTCCAGATTACCTACAACAATTATTCTCCCTGTCACAATCCTGCTATTTCACAGGTGATGAAAAGAATGCTTGCAGAGCATGGGGAGATGGCTTTTCAAAGCTTCAAAGGGCAGCCTGCCCTGAAAGCCTGTGGAAAACCAAGCCCTTATTTCCTCTTTTGAACAAAGAGCAGAATGCAAAGCTGGCTGTTGGCTCTGCAGCCAATTGGCAGGCACCTGCAAATGCTGTGGTTTTAACTCTATCCCACCTTCCCTTGCCACAGATAAAACAGGACAATCCTGCTTGCTCTTTTGAATACTGTAAATGGCTCAGAGCCCTACCTGTGAAAGTGGATTTAAAACCAGGTGGAGGAGGTGCCTGCTGACTCTGCCAGAAGGGCCGAGAGAATCCATCACTGTCCCCAGAACTCTGCTGAGACTGCTGGTTGTTGCTGAGGATGAACTTGTATACTCCAAAAGCAAGAACGAGAAGAACAATTACGACAATTGCTCCAGAACCAGAATCGGAATAATCTTTCCTTGACTGGTAATAGCTAGAGCCAAAGCTTCCAGAGTTCTTCGCTTTCCTTTCACCTTCCCCAGTCAGCTCCAGCCTGAATAGCAAACTACAGGAGCCTCTTAAGATGTAAGGATCATCTGGGTAATCGTAGCCTTCACAGCTCACTTCTATTTGTCCAAAACGGTATGCATTTTCCAAGTCTGCTTTGCACTGCCACTGTAAAAATAAACACAATATAAAGTAAAACATACTGCCCCAAAGATGAAAACACCTGTCTGCTTCCCCAAATATACTCTGAAATAAAGCTGTAATTGCTAACAAATCATCTAAGGGGCATAGGGTAAGAAATTTCTGTGCACTCCTATTTTGAAAAGGACTAGGAATTTGATGTTTAAACGAATTTTAATCCTAAAACTTAAAAAAAACCATATCTTTCAAAACACTGAAGAGTTACAACTCCAGCAGATTTTGTTTTTCTTCACTGAAAAGGTTTTTTCAAATATTTCTTCTTTAGATATAGCAATATTTCTAAAAATGTGCCGTACCCTGTGCAACAGCTACTTAATAAACGCCTGCCCTGTGCAAACTCGATGGCAGCTCCAAAAACGTAACATGTCAGCCTGAAATCCAGTGCACCCCATTTGTGTCTGAGCGGAAATCAAAAGAAACTGGGACAGACATCATTAGGCATCCATATACAACACTTAACAATTATATTGGGGATCCTCAGCCTCACGTTTCCTTAAGGTACCCAAATATAGGGATCTCTAATGACATGTGACATGTATTTTGGAGAGGAAATAAAAAAGTAGTCATTTCTAAATTAGTAATTCAGGACAGGAGCATCAACTGCCAATTCATCTTTGACTGTCCTTTCACAATACACAAAAAATAGGTTTTAACAATTACTTTCAGCCTTGATTCCTGGTTATCTATTGACAGGAGCCTCAGTAATAGCTAACAAACAGAGGGTCATGACTATCTAATGACTAGCACTCACATCCTAAGGTGCAAGAAAAAGTCAGGCAAGTCTGAAATTTAGTTTTTAAAAGGCAGAGCTGATGTGAAGCAAATATTTATAAGCCTTTTCCATACCAATAAAAAATAGAAATACACACAATAATAACAGTTCAAGAGCATGCCCTAGAGTTTGCAAGAGATTGATTTTATAATCTCAAACACCATTTTATTTAAAACTAACAAAGGTTTGGTAGGCTGTGCTTTTACATTAGCTCCTTCAAAGATATTTCAAACGTATACCTATAGTAGCTCTGGAAAATCCAACCCCAAAGGTTTAGGTAAGTTTTAACTGCAAGAGTTCACGTAACAAAAAGCACCCGAAGTGACAATCTCACTGCCCTTTGCTCCTTCAGAACTTACCAACTTGGGGAAAGGTGATTTCATAAACAGTTTAACAAGTTTTAAACAGTTACCTGTACATCATAGCCATCCCATCCTTTGTTGTAACACTGAACAACCTCGGGGACACGGGAACACCCCGCAGAGCCTCCTGTGCACTGCAGCTGAGGGACCGCAGCTGTCCGCCTGGATGTCGTGTATTGCCCTCTGTGGAGAGTGAGCGCCTGAACATCCCGCAGCAGAACCTTCCCTGAAACAGGCAGCACAAAGAATCACAGAATCCATTAGGCTGGGAAAGACTTCTGCCATCACCGATTCCAACCTCAATAAACAAGCCCTACCATGTCAACCACACCACAGCACTGAGTGTCGTTTTTCCGTCCAGTATTTCCCTAAACACTCCAGGGACGGCGACTCCACCACTATCCTCGGCAGCCCATGCTAATATTTAATCACCCTTCCTGTGAAAAAATTCTTCCTAGTGCTTTTCAGCGCTTGTGCGGGTGCACTCCTCTTGTCTACAAGGGCCTCCCCTCAGGAAAAGACTGGCGACACAGAGGCCGAAGCGGAAAGCCCGCATCTTTACGAGAAGCTCTAGGAAGCATAAGACGCCCAGAGGGGAACATGACAGAGTTCCCCATTTCCTTCCGAGGCGGTTCTGGCCTGTTCCTGGCAGACTGACAGCCACCACTGACCGCAGCGCGGGATTACTGATGCGACACAAGCCGACATAGAGGGAGCCCAAACCCAAACGCCTTCCTAGCGCGGACTCCGACACAAGCCCTTCTTCCCTCGTGCCAGCCGCCGCTAAACCGGCGGCACTGCGCAGTGCCGGGCCGCGAGGAGCCACCAACACGCCGGAAGAGGCGGCAGGCGCGGCTGAGGCCGCGCTGAGACCCCCTCCCCCCGCGGGTCTCACCCGGTCGGTCCCAGCCCAGCACGGGTCCCGCGGCGGCGCAGAGCAGCAGGAGGAGCAGCGCGGGGCC
>VZRF01012572.1:161302-183811 GCA_013396875.1 Vireo altiloquus
CCACCGCTCCGCCGGGGCTGCGCTGTGCCTCGCGTCTGTTTGCGGGCTGCGGTCGGTGTTTGACGCGGTGCGTTGTAGCCTTCATATCGGTGCGATCTGTTCTCGTTGTAGCTCTGATCAGCCTGTCCTTTGGGGGAGCGGTCGGACTGATGTTCTTGATGCTCGGATGTGCCCTTCCCCAATACAAGTACCGTGCACTCTCTTTCTATTCGTCATTTCTTTTTTGTGTGTCTGTAATTTCACTGTAGTCCAGCTCCCATAACAGTGGATTGATAAGTCCTCTCTGTGTAGGAGAGGCCTTAGGTTTTTTGAGTGGGGTTTTGGGGTTGGTGGGTTTTTGGTTTTTTTGGGTTTTTTTGTTTGTTTGTTTGGGGTTTTTTGGCTTTTACTTCGAAAGATTGGGGTGGGGGGGAAAAAAGACCATCCAGGATTTAATTAAGACTGAAAAGTAAAGGCAGCAAAAGTTAAACTACCAGGCCTGGCTGTAAACTCTGAAAGGATGCACTGCCCTGACTATCTCGACTGGTGTCCTGCTGTGGCTGATAAGCAGACCGCAGCATCTCCCGAGGTGCGCGGCAAGTGAGTGTTATCCGCATTTTCTGTGGCTGCCCGGTGATAGCTGGGCTGTCGGTGACTATCAGGTGGAGCCTTGGCCGTGTCCCACACTGGTAATGTAGCATCTCGAGTAATTGCAGCTGCTGTCTGTACTTCCCCTACATTGATTCCTATCTCTTAGTTTTCCGGTGTTCAGATAGTAAGGCCTATGGCTTTGACTCTTTGCAAGTGAATGCTTATTTTACAGAAAATATTTTAAATTGAGTTATTCAGTGTTGAATAAATACCAAATATCTTGTTGTTAGACCTGTTATTGGTTGTGAATTGCAGTTTTCTAGATATATGACTAGAATTCTTATGCCAGCTTTCTTTTGTTATAAAAGCAGTGCTAGTGACACAAACCCTTGGGAAGGAGACCCTTATGCAGTTGCCCTTCAAACAATGGAGTAAAGTTTTACTGAAACAATGTGCCCTTGTGTTTGTGTGCCTGAGAAATGTAGTCTGGGGTGCTGCAAGCAGTAAACCAAAGTGTCACCAAATATGGTGGTGTACTTCTTGTAGATTTCTGCCAGTAGCAGTCAGATTTAAAAAAAAAAAATCAAAGTCCTGGTTCCCTACAGTGGCTTAGCTTGGGCCAAGAACAGTACTCTGCTCCATGTGTGCACTGAAAGCTTATCGACAAAATGATGTAAGGGCCCTACCAAGGTATCTCTGCAATTCTGAAGTACAGCTGGCAGGATAAGCTTGGAGTTAAGCTCACCTTGTGAGGTGGCATTAGATGTAGGCTTGCTTAGTGAAATCTTGCTTTATGAATATCCTGTTAGTGAGCTCTGCTACTGCTGAGGTCAGCCAAAGCCACTCACAGTCTGTTGGATTAATGTCAGCTCATTCCGAGGCAAAGGATTTGCCTTCGCAGGGCTTGTCTGTCTTTCCTAAATGGGCACGCTGGATGGGGAAAATTGCATTGATTTTAGGAGGAGCAGGAAGTAAATCCAGTTAACTAAAACTTTTCTTCTCCTTTGTTTTTCAGCCAGTACTGGCCACTGTTTGTTCTGTTTTTTTACATCCTTTCCCCTATCCCGTACTGCATAGCAAGAAGATTGGTAGATGACACGGATGCTACGAGTAATGCCTGCAAGGAGCTAGCAATATTCCTTACAACAGGCATTGTGGTCTCAGCATTTGGGCTGCCCATAGTGTTTGCAAGAGCAGAACTGGTTAGTAATATTTCAAGCTGTGATTGCTTTATTTTTCCTAGAAAACTTTGTTCTTTGTGTTTGTTTGTTTGTTTGTTTGTTTGTTTGTTTTAATTGAAGGTAAAGCTTTCATGAATTAAATAATTCTTATAATTATGTATTTTTGGAACCAGAATAGGAGTTCTTTTGGCAAGAAAAATCAATACAGAAACAGGAGCATGGCAGAACATTGTGATTGCCAATTCCTTCACGTGGTCATGGAATAAAGCCTAACAAAGCAATGCAGAGAAAATGAGACAAAAAATACTGTGAAAGCAGGGAAGTAACCAAATATAGAAGCATAAAGAATACTTTGAAGATAGTTTGTGGAATAGTTGGGCTAAAGAAGTATGAATAAACAAACAAACAAAAAAAGCGTTTTTGTACTCACTGTAAATGATATTGGTGTATAATTTTTTAAAACTTTCAAGTTCTCATTACGTATTTCCTGGTATACAGCTTTTCACTAAAATACTTTAAAAGTTCACTTTGTATGAATGTCAGAAAGCACTACCAAGTCGAAAAACATGGAGTGCACTTATACAAATGTCTTTAGGCAAGAACAGCTCATATGGGCAGTTTGAATGCCCCACACCCTTTGAGTAATCCACTTACTCTCCTGTGAAAATATCCACCTCCTTTCTTGTTGCTGGGATATCTGCTGGCATTTTGAAGACCTTAAATATCTGTTTTAAATAGTCTTACAGCATAGCTGGGCTGCATATGTGTTTGATGCTGTTGTCTAGCCTCACTTTACATACCAAACCAGTTGTGCCTGCTAGCCAGTGCTTTGATTACAGCTGGAAGAAACCTGGAGTGCTGCTTGGCTGGCTGTGAATTTGTCAAGTAATTTTGGGTAAACCCAGTCTGCTTGGTGTAACCATAAATAATGAGACATCGCCTCTTGCATCATGGACATGTTACTGGTCTTTGCTGAGAATGGGACAGTGTTACCTTTTGTCTTGTTAGTGTTCAGCTCCAAACATGTCTAACCGAATTCCCCCTGTTCACAGATTTACTGGGGCGCGTGTGCACTCGTTCTTACCGGGAATACAGTCATCTTCGCCACGATCCTAGGATTTTTCTTGGTCTTTGGCAGCAATGACGACTTCAGCTGGCAACAGTGGTGAAAGGAAGATAAGAGAACTATCCACAGGCATCTTGTCATGCAGTGGCCATCCATACAAATGAGAGAATGGGCAATAAAGAGAAGTAGCGTAGCAAGCCTCTTGAGTATTCTAGATGCTCCTTTTGACATTGTTCGTTCTGAGTGTACTACTGTTGCTGACAGGGTTTCTACGTTTTTATGAAGTGAAGAGATGATTGATTTCATTTTTACCTATGGTATGTTTTTAGGTGCTCTCTTGGTTTAAAATTGTCATCCTTCTGTCCAATGTTTTATGTGAAGCTTTAAACCAGGAACAACATTTAAACATAGTTTCAAAGATTTAAAGTTGGGGGGTTTTGGTGGGGTTTTTCTTTGTTGGTGGGGGTTTTTTGTTAAGCATTAATACTATGTTTCAATTTTTTTTTTAATACCAGGATTAAATTATATACAAGATGAATGGAGGTAAGAGATTGTCCACCACCATTGCCAATTACCAGATCAATAGATTGTTGCTATATTTTAGCAGAGGCAAGGTGGGTTGGAGAGTACCGGTTGCAGATTTTCTTCTGCCCATACCTCAGACTGGGTGATGAATGTTGATAGCCTTCATTTCAGAAGGCTGAGGAGCAGGTAGAGTTATTTGGGAGAAAAGTCCTAAATTTTAACACCTCTAGCTCTTTTACCTGCTTTGTTACCAATTCTGTTGACGTGACATTCAAATACTCTGTAAATGTATTGATGCTGACATACAAAACTAAAGTGTATTGTAGGGGAAGAGAAAATGATGTTTAAATTCCATTTTTTAAAAAAAGTATCTTTTGAACTCTTTCTATTTATAAGTATTGTATGGTTTTGAAGTTTTATGTCAACTTTTTACCATAAAGATGGTAAAATGTTAATTTATGGAACTACTGGTCCGTGTTAATTTGAAGCATACACAAAACTATTTCCTCCTCTCCCTTTTTAATTTATTTTATACATAGCATATATATATAAAAATATATAATAAAACAGCTTTTAAAATGTAGATTAAAACTTTGTGTTAAACTTGCCTGAGTTTTTCCCCCCCTTTTTCTTTTCTTTTTTTCCCCACTCAATACATCTGAGGCACGACTTTTTCGGAAGTCACTGGCTGAACGGATTTCTCTTACTGTTTTTAAGTTCTTATGCACTATTGGTTAATAAGATTTACTGTTATGTCTGTAACTGTAGCTTGTGTTCTGTAAGATTGCACATGTAGCTTCAAGTATTTAAGACAAGTTTTCTGCATACCTCTCAATTGTCCGGATTTTTCATTTGAAGAAATCTGCCGTTAGACATTCCATCACAACACAGTTGATGAGTACCACTGAACCACGTTTGCCTGTACCATGTGCAGTGATGACCTTGACCAAACTTCTAAACTGTATTTTTCAATTCTTTAAAAATAAGTCTATGAAACTTAACCACGTGGAATTAAAAGCTGACAGTTGCTTAGGTTTTGCTTAACTGTACAGAAAGACAAAGAACTGCAGTTCTTGGCTGTAGTATTGGTGTGCAGATGCAAACAAAGTATAAAGCTTGGATATATATATGTGTTCATAAATGTATATGGATATATACGAAGTCTGATAGTAATGGGGTGTGCTCCAGGAACTGGTACTGGCAAGTGGGGGTAGCAGGGGTGTAGGTACCTACACACGCTGCTTTAATGTCCTGTGTATGAAACAGAGGAACAGGCAGGTGCCAAGGCTCCAGTGCAGAAGCCCGTCCAGAGCAGACAGTATTTCAGGCATAGACCAGTGCTTCACCAAGCTGCCTGTGATGGTGGTGTTTGGAGCTGCATGAGGGCTGTAGGATCCCGTGTTTCTTCCCCTTTTTCAGCAAGATTTCTGCACCCACGTCCCCAGTACAATGGAGGCTTCAGAAAAGTTTCCAAACCGTGGCTAAAGTTGCAGTCCTCTGCAATCCTTATGAAGGAAGAATGCCTAGGACTTGTACAAATATGAATCTGTTACCTATTTCTTTTTAATGGTCAGGAACTGTTTTCTCCCTCATTCCTGAAGCCACATGATGCTGCTCTCCGGATCACTGGTTATGGAATTGGTGGTGCATTTTTTGTTTGTTAATTGCATTACAGCACTCCCTCTTTGCTTGCACACCAAGTACATGCAGTATTGCTCTGATTTGTGAGCGGGACACTTGAGAGGTGTGATCTTTCCATACAATATGCACTGAGATTGTTACCATCCTTCTAGAGGGAAAAACTTTGAGCGATACAAATTTTAAATAGCAATCTTGAGTTCTGTATGTTTAATCAAAAATACTCTAATAAAAAGAGTATTTTGTTTAAAGTATTAAATGTTCTTTTTCCTTTCTTTAATGTGGTTGTCATTCCTGTGGAAGAGATGACACCAGATTGCGCACTAGTCCTTCAGAGTGAATATTTGTGTTGTTTACCTGGGACTGCTCCATAGAGGCTCCAGTGTCCAAGTTGCACTGAGTTGACTTTTTTTGTCATATCTCACGTGGCCATTTTTTCTGCAGTTTCTGTTCGAAAGCCAAATCCTGATAGGTTGGTGGTTTTATACAAAGTGATGGCCACCTTTACCCTGAGTCACACCAGGTGCCTTAGAGCATTGTCCAAAAGCTTATTGAATTCGTCAGGCTTGGTGCTGTGCCCACTTCCCTGGGGAGCCTCTTCCAGTGCCCGACCGCCCTCTGGCTGAAGAACCTTTTCCTCATATGTAGCCTAGATCTTCCCTGACTGAGCTCCATTCCATTTCCTTGAGTCCTGTCACCTAGAGTGAAGAGGTTGTACTTGCCTTTCCTCTCACGAGGATGCTGAAGACCTCAGTGAGGTCTCCCCTCAGTCTCCTCCAGGCTGAACAGACCAAGTGACCTCAGTCTCCTCACACAGCTTCCTCTCAAGGCTCTTCACCATCCTTGTGGCTCTTTTCTGGACACTCTCTAACTTAATGTTTTTTTTTATACTGTGGCACCCAGAGCTGCCCCCAGCACTCGAGGTGAGGCTGCCCCAGTGCAGAGCAGAGCAGGACAATGCCCTCCCTTGCCCGGCTGGCGATGCTGAGCCTGATGCCCCCCAGGACAGGGTTGGCCCTCCTGGCTGCCAGGGCACAGTGACTCAACTTGCCATGGACCAGGACCGCCAGCTCCCTTTCCGCAGCGCTGCTCTCCAGTCTCTCGTTCCCCTATACACACAACCAGGGTTGCTCAGGTGCAGACCCCGCCCTTGCCCCGTTAGAGCTGATACTCGCTGCGCTGCCCGCAGGGGTAGGACGATCACCGAGCACCGGCCCACGGGCGCGCCTCGGGGCACGGCAGGAGGGGCCGGCAGGGGCGGCGCTGCTGGAAGGGCACGAGGGCCGGCAGGGGGCGGGGCTCCGCCTGGCACTTCCGCTTCCGGCGCAGCGCCGCCCCCGCGACGTGTGTCTGGTCCCGGTGCCAAGATGGCGGCAGCGGTGGGGGCGGCAGGGGCGGCGGCGGGGCTGTGGAGCGAGGTGAACCGCTGCGGCCAGAACGGCGACTTCGCCCGCGCACTCAAGTCCGTCAATAAGAGTGAGTGCGACGGCAGTGCCGGCCCCCGCCCCGCGGGTCTCTGTGGTCTCTGCCCTGGCGCGTTGGCCTTGTGGAGGGGCGCTGCCGTGTGGCGGGGAGCAGGTGGTGTCCGTCCGTAGGCTTCGTGCCGAGAGCAGAGCTGCGGGCAAAGGCTCCGGGGGTATTACTGTGTTGGGATAGAGGGAAGAGGGGCAGCCGGGGCCCGGGCTCCGCTGCTGTACCACAACCATCGGGTGCTTGTGTTGTATCACGCATCCCTTGCTGTGGGTCAAGCCTTCGGAGTTACTCGTGGGTTTTCCTTCCGTTTTGATCATGGAAGGAAGGAGGGCTTTTCACCTGGGAACTGGATGAGTGGTGTTGTGCATATGGACCACCTGACGTGGTAGCAGTAACTTGCTCGGAACGGAGAGTCCACGTTGAGATGTGTTGTTTTGGTAGTTTGGCATCCAAAACGGGATTGCAGTATAAGGCACGTTGTGGTTAAAAGTTCTGTCTTTGCTGGTTGCAGGCAGTTGGGATTCATCTCCTCTCCTAGAAAAGCTGGCATCCATGAAAAAAAATCAAATAGCAAAACCCGTGGCTCTTTTCTAGTTCTTCTTCGCTGTCATCCACTGGCAGGAAGTTTTAGCGTGTAAAGTGGTTCCCTGATGAGAGCCACACTGTTCTTCTGTACCAGCTGTTTTCCTTCCTTAGTGTCCTTTATGTGGCACTGAGGCCTTGGCACTGTGTCCTCTTCCTGGAAGTGAAATGCCCATGAAAGGTTTGCCCAGGTGTGTACAGCCCCTTTGGTGCAGCTCTCTTTCAGGCATGTTAGCACAATGGATGCTTCGGGTAAGTTCAGGGTTTATGCTGGATTCTTTTATCCTGATGGGGTTTCTTTCATGATCTGAGCCAAAGCAAGCTGTGCCAGGATGCTTTACATTGATGTGACCACTCTCTAGGATGGGTTTCTGCAGCTGTAATGATACGAGGCTCTTACAAAGCTTGAGCATGTTTGATAGTGAGTTGGATCGTTGTGTTGAAACTGATTTATTCTCCAGTACTGCAGATCAACAAAGACGATGTGACTGCGCTTCAGTGTAAAGTAGTGTGTCTTATCCAGAATGGGAACTTCAAGGAAGCCCTTGGTGTAATCAATACCCACACTAAAGTGTTAACCAGGTGAGTTGTGTCTTGCTGTGCTCTACAAAATATGACTCTTAAGTCCTTGAGAAGCTGCTGCAGCTTCAGCAGAGGGGACTAATAAGGCAGCGAAATAAAGAGCAGGATATGCTCAGAGGCATTTGGATTGGTCTTCTCAGTGACTCATTGATTTATGGGAGGGGGTGAGATGGGGTCTCATTGAGTTTGAGGCAGTCTTAACATCTTGCTGTTGCTGTTGAAGGGATTGTCCCTAACCTAGTTTTCAGCCACCTTCACACACTGGTTCTGCTTGTAGGTGTGGCTAAATAGCACAGCTGGTATAAGGGAAGGGGACAGATCTCTCGGGGAGAGAAGTGAGAAGACTTGTTGGTGGCAGTGAGCTGTTGGCTTTGCTTGGCTGTCCCACCATATGGCTCTTTGGGGTCCTTTTCTTTGCCAGCCTGAAGGAACTGCCTCAGCTTCTAGGGTGGTGCAGTCGCTTTGGGCATTCTCTTAAAATCAGGACCTTGGAGACAAACTGTTTGAGAACAAGTAAAGCTTCCTATTTGTGTCATTAAGATCCTAATTTTGTTCCTTGTAAGGATGCTCTTTGTGCAACGACAAGGATGAAAAGTGCTCCCCAAGAACTGGCTGGCAGCAACATTTTTGTATTTCAGTTACTGTTCTTGTTAAGGAACTTTGCAGAGAGGTGTGTGGAAGTTATCAGGGTTACGAAACATACCCTTGTTTTTGTTCTTGTCTGAATAACATATAATTACCCTGTTCACCAGTTTCTTCTTTCCTGGGACAAAAGGGGTTTAATTCAAGTTTTTTAGCTTATTATTTTATTATATGGTAAGGAGGAGGAATATTTTTTTGTACTCAACTGGTTTCAGACTTCTTCCGATAACTTCTTTAGGCTCACTCTACTGTGTACCTGTTTCTATGTCCTGCAGAGCAAGGAAAGTGGTGGTTCTTGGTCTGTCTTGAAGTTTTCCCTGCACTGAGGCTGTTTTGCTTTAATTCTAAATGCCATTAATTTTCAAACTTCCTTAATACTCAGTTGAATCGAGATAATTTTAAATAGGCAAAGAAAAGATGATTATAAGTGGCCCCAGGCATGAACTAAAGGAATTGCTGATTAATTTTCCTTTGGCTTAACTGGTAACTCAGGGGGTAGGTGGAACATAGTGTTCAAGGCTCTGCTTCTTTGAGACTGCTTCCCTGCTGGAGTGAGCTTGCTTTGAAGCCAATTTTATGTTGGCAAAAACAAATCCTTTTGCTGCAGTTCTGCTGCGATGATATTTCAAAATAGGTTAATGTTACCTTTGTCTTGGTATTGGCCTGTAAGTGGGACTGTGTTTTATGTCTTTTCCTTTCTCTCTGTGAGTCGATCATCTTTAAAAGTGTGCTGTAACAATAGTTCATTGCTATGTGATGCCTTCTCCTTAAGAAAACATCATGGAATGAAGTTTGCTATTGTTTTACCTTTAAAGCATTTGATTAGCATAATCAGTAGGCGGCCTGGAGCAGAGAGGATTTGGAATGCTATGTGTGTGGAAATGCCATTAAAAAGGAACCTTTTTTTTGTATAAGTTTTGATATGCTTTCTCGGTTGAACACAAAGTAGATAGAAGATACTTTCAGTGCTCAACAGATACATAATTCAGTAATCTGGGATCATGTGTTTGGATTTTTGGTTATGTAGAAGTCTGATTGATTAGGGCTGGTTATACGTGGGTGAATGCTGTTCAGTGTGGAAACTCTAGTGCATGCTGTCAGCCTTTGTCTTGTCCTTGCAGTGACGTTATTGCCTTTGAGAAGGCCTACTGTGAATACAGGTTGAACCGTATTGAAAGTGCTCTCAAGACCATTCAGAGTGCCAGTCAGCAGACAGACAAACTGAAGGAGCTTTATGGACAAGTGGTAATTACAAGCTTTTCTTCCTGGTGGGAGTTTCATATGCTGGATGCCTTGTCCCTCCTTCAATGGGGGGAAAATAGGGGGACAGAATTTCCTTCTCTGGCTTGAAGGTAAGGACAGGTATGGTTCCAACTGCTCAAACTTCTGTGGAGCTTCAGTTGCCTGTTTCTGGAGGTAGAGTCATCATCTTATTCCCACTGAACCAAAGCAGTACATTTGTGACTTCCACTCCTTTCCTGGGTCTGGCTTGGTATTAGCCACCTGGTTGAGGAAGAAAGAGATCTGATGGGATTTGTTTGTGTTTCAGCCATCTGTTTGCATTAGATACCTGTTCCAGAATGGTTTATGGGATCTGACATCTCAGGCATTAAAAGTGATGCAGAAAAGAAGTTTTGCTTTTTCCTCTCATTTTTTCCTGGTTGATCAGAACAGTTTTGTGAAGAATTGGCTATCTTCTCTCGGCTGCATGAAAGACCATTCATTTGATTTCTTTCTTAGAGAGGCGATCTAATTTGGAAGAAGGCTGTTTGAGGACAAAACTGAGTAAACTGCTGCTTTTAAAGAAGCTGTGTTAGGAGTAAGAGCTGTGTCATTTTTGTGCAGGTATCTGATGTCATTGCTTGAGTCTTTGCAAGTGCAGTCTGTATATTTTGCCCTTAAAGGTAGATGCAAATGTTAGTAATGTTCAGCTTAAAAGATACAATGCTCTGCTGCCCCCAGTCCATGGGGAGGGAGGAAGGAGGCTGTAGTTACCAGCATGCACAGAAAAACACTGTTCTGAAGGCTAATCCCTTTCCTTTCTCAGTTGTACAGACTGGAGCGTTACGATGATTGTCTGGCTGCATACAGGGATCTCATCCGCAACTCCCAGGATGAGTATGAGGAAGAGAGAAAAACCAACCTCTCTGCTGTTGTGGCAGCACAAAGCACATGGGAGAAGGTGGTGCCAGTAAGTGAGTATGTGTGTCTATGGGTGTAAGAGTGAGAGCCAGGGAATAAAGGATACAAATTGTATTGGAATTGTAGATACTGGTCAGGACAGAAATGTGTTCCTGTCGCTTAAAGATTTCTGAGTGTGTTGATGATCACGTAGTGGTTTTCCATGTATGGAGGAATAAATGCTGGTATTGTTCATGAATTTCACTTCCCCTTTTACCTCTAGAAAGCTTGTACTATTAGATGTCACAGCAGAGCAGGAAGTAGATCTTCCTGAACCTGCATTAGCAGAACACCTCTGGTGACTAGCACTTTCCTCTTTCATTAGCTTCTTGCCCAGGGTTGAAGCTAATTGCTCTGATCACCCAGTCATGCTTGGGAATATTTTTGTTAAGAACAGTGCAGATTGTAATATTCACATTTATTTAGAAATCCTTGGAGACATGCATAGCATGCTCAGCTTTCTGTTCAGTGCTGTGGATCCACTTTCTAATTCTCTAGAGCAGCAGTTCTTACCTGCCCTCTTGCACCAGCCTAAGTAGTCCCCAGGTTCAGGCTGGAGTTGCCGTGCTGCCTTGTCAGTTGCCCCTGACTTTGTGCAGTGTGAGGGAAGAAGATCCTTTGTGCTGCAACTTAGTTGACAGGTGTGTGCCCTGTTAAAATTGCCTCTTAAATTTATTTTGCAAGGATTAGTTTGAATGTACAGAAAAACTAGTTTGTGTCCATTGTCTGTCAAATCTGTACAGATCAGTTGGTGTTTATGCAGTATTATATTTGTTTTTTCATGCTAGGAGGATTTAGGCCTTCGAGAAGCTACCTACGAGCTGTGTTATAACAGTGCATGTGCATTGATTGGGCAAGGAAAGCTGAATGAAGCAATGAAAAAACTACAAAAAGCGGAAGGTAAAAGCCTGGTGAGGTGAGAGGGAAGCTCTGTGTGATAGAAGTAGTTATTTGCTCTCTGTAGACACAAATCAAAGGAAAAGAGGTTTTGAGAATTTAAAAACTGACCAGCGGCAGGATTTGTTGCAAAGCTGGTGGTTTTTTAGAAGTGTTCCTCTGCGACTCTTTTCCAGAGCCATGCAGCATGTACCATCTCTTGGCTCTCCTACAGCCCCCTGATTTGTGCTCAATAACTTTGTGCATTTTTTTGAAGCAGGACCTAGATGTGAGTGTAATCTCTTCTCATAAGCATGAGATGTCTCATCTGTTCTAACTCCTGATTTTGTTAGTATGAGTATGTATTTAAATACATGCTATAAAAGTTCAAAATACTTCATGTTATGAAATTAGTATAAGCCAGTAAATGTGCTTTTTAGGAAAGAGGATTTTTTTTCTATGGGGTGAAAGGGGAATTTTGTCTGTTTAAAAAGCAGGCTGGGAAGAGAACCAGGAAGGACTAGTTCTGTTTGATCTAATTGCTCATGCAGATAAATAGGTCAGTTCTGTCCCAGTTTTGATGAAGAATAACAACTGTCCCATACAACTGATAAGCATGTGTAATTTGAGCCTATGTCCTTTGATATTAGTCCTTTGGAGAGCAAACAAGTGATGTTCTGATGAAGTATGAGAAAGTGAAGAGCTGACTAGTATAGGTAATGAAAACTAACAGAATTGCTGCCTCATAAAGGGTGATGTAAGCTGAATATTGCAGGCTTGCAGCACTTAACTCACAAGACAATTGCAGGTGAGTGATCCCTATGGGAAAGGTCAGGAGCTACATCTAAGGAAATTTGCTCAGGAGAGGAATTGAGTGTCTGGGAGGAACAGTATCTTCTGTGCCTTTGATATTTCTTCTGCATCATTTAGTCTGCTCCCTCATGCTCAGTCCCATCCATCATCAGACTTTTAGTCTGCTGTGCCCTTGTAGTGCTGCAGAAGTTTCAGAGATACACGAAAAAGTTCAGTGTTCCCCCATGCTTCTTGCCTGTTTTTTTCTCCCTAAAGCCTTCTAAAGTGTGTTTTTTCAATTTGTTTTTCCTTGCAGAGCTGTGCCGCCAGTCGCTGTCAGAAGACTCTGTAAGTTCTTGATGTTCTGGAGAGCGTTTGCTTTGCAGCAGCGGGAGCGAGGGTGCAGTCACAAAGTGCAGAGAGCCAGAGGAGAGCCAGTGCTGCTCTGCTGGTACCAGCTTGTGAGGCTGGGGCAGCCATCATGGCTGTTGCAGGAGGGCAGCTGACACTGCAAGCTGTTTGCTGCTGTGCTCCTTGCATAGTTGCCTATTCTGGTGCAGATAGAGGGTACAGGTTGTCCTAAACCTCCCTGTGACCTACCCCTGCTAGGGATGAACACATTGAGTGGGTGGTGATGAACAGGGAATTTGTAACCAATCATTGCAGAGGGGAAGATTCAATGTACAAGTCAAGGTAATATTCAGATTCTCACTGGAGTATGTGAAGCTTTCTTTCATCCCAGTTTAGCTCAGATATGCTTCTGTTTGTGCTGTGGCTGCAACCTTCACCTGTGGTAGCTGGGGGACTTTGCTGCTAATACTGCCCAGGAATGCTCACAGATGTTTGCCAGCAGAATGCTGAAGCCAGGGGCAGAGAGGTGAGATAGAAGCTTTTTACTTTTTGCTTTGATTTTCCTTCAGGATGTGACAGAGGAAGACATTGAGGCTGAACTGGCTATTATTCATGGTCAGATGGCTTATATCATGCAACTGCAGGGGCGTACGGAGGATGCTCTACAGCTCTACAATCAAATAATAAAGTTGAAGTAAGGGGATTTTTTTCAACAAATGCTCAGCCTTTCACCTCTGAGAGACTGCTGTTCAGTAACAGTGTGCTTTCTGCTTTTCTTACCTGCAGACCAACAGATGTAGGACTCCTTGCTGTCATTGCAAATAATATCATCACAATTAACAAGGTAAAGGATTTCATTGCAGTTACTCAGCTTGCTTCTCTGAGTAACTGAGCTTCTCGAGGAGGGAGGACTGTAGGGACATAATCAGTAAAGACATTTTCTTAAACAGTAGTTAAATTGCAAACCCAGGGACCTTTTCTTCTTCAAGGAATGTAATGAAATCTTCTCATGATGTGCGATTTCCCCAGGACCAAAATGTCTTTGATTCAAAGAAAAAGGTGAAGCTGACCAATGCAGAAGGTGTTGAGCATAAACTCTCCAAGAAGCAGCTCCAGGCGATTGAATTCAACAAAGCTTTGCTTGCAATGTACACTAACCAGGTAGGGGAAATTGATCTGCAGTAAGTAGCTTCAGATTAAATCCACAGGAGTTTGACTGGGCAAAAATGGAGATGCAGCTGTTCTATGTCAGACAATAAGACCACTGGGTTTAGGCACATAAGTGAGCAGAAAAATAAAATCATCCCTTTAAAATACAACTGTCTGTTTAGTGACTTGGGGAGGAGGGAGGACTGTAGGGAGGACAGTTTGGAATTAACTAGAAGACGACAAGGATGTGGAGGTTCTTAGATGTATCTGAAGTGCCACTTCTTGGTTCTGTGTACTCATTTCGGGGAAGTCATCACTAGTATCTTAGATACTGTTGGTTTCTTAGCCCTGTGTGAGGTGCTCACTGAAGTTGAGAAAAATGTATTCTCTCCACTCCTCAGGCAGATCAGTGCCGCAAGCTGTCAGCAAGCCTGCAGTCCCAGAGCCCTGAGCACCTGCTCCCTGTGCTTATCCAGGCAGCCCAGCTGTGTCGTGAGAAGCAACATGCAAAGGCTGTAGGGCTTCTGCAGGTAGGTTAAGAGAAAGTTGGCCAAGCTCCATTTAAACTCGTGTCTTGTGTTCTCCTGTACTGTTTTCTGTTTGTTTGTTTTGTTTGGTTTAAATTTCCAGGGGATCGGACTCCTTATTTTGGTTTGGTTTAATGCTGCTGGAAAGCCTTCACACCCAATTGAACAATTTTGCTTTTAAAGGGAAATAGTTCCCTTACACCTCTGATTTTTATGCTTAGGAAGCTGTAGTAGACCTCTAGGGTAAGCAGTAGGCTTTGCTGCTCTGCTTACAAGCAGTTTGCAGCACTCTTCTTTGGAGGGAATGAGTGGCCTGGGACAGAAATCTGAAAGGGCACACTTGGGGGTCCTCCTCTGCTGTGTACTGAAGCCTGCTTGTGCTGGAAGGCTTCCTTTGGCTCTTGCCAGCTTCTTGTGACTGTACATGACATATGATTCACCAAAGCAGCAGCCTGGTGCCTACACACAAGTTGAATTGTTGTTTCTTCTGTCTCTCAGGACTTTGCAGACCAGCACCCTGCCAATGCAGCTGAGATCAAGCTGACGATGGCCCAGCTAAAAATTGCTCAAGGTATCTAGTGTCCTCTTTTGTTGGGAAGTGTCTGCACATGATAATGGTACAAGGGGTAAGAAAATCAGTCTTCAGGGCAATCTTTGCTGAGTCACTGTTGTGACAGGGGTGCAGAGCAGAGATACTTTCAGTCAGGTAATACGTATATTAGGTATGGCAGGATGCATATGGCTTATAGCTTAATGCTGTAGCTATATAGCTTAATGCTTGTAGCTTAATATATGGATACACAGGCTCCAGGTTGCTGGCAGAAATGCCCACAGTCTCCGTGAATAGTAAGGCTGAATCTGTTCTGGGGCAGGATAATTTTGGGAGCAGTGTGGGGCTCCATAATGGTACCATTCACATATGCAGTCAGGCAGCACAGACTTGAGCCTGAAGAGAATTCCTTGGTAGCCAAAGCTTGCTCCTGAACCCTTGCAGGATGTGGCAAGGGCAGAAAGGTCCATCGTGTGGAGGCCTGTCATTAATTCCTGGAATGGGGGAGATTTTGTGAGAAGGGGGAATTGTTCTGTCCACACTGTTTGCCTTTGGCTCAAAGTTCACTGATGAGATGAGGTGTTGTGATGCCATTCAGAGTGTGTTCTTCCTTGTCTCCTAGGCAGTGTCACCAAAGCTTGCATGATCCTGAGGAGCATAGAAGAACTGCAGCACAAGCCTGGTATGGTAAGCAAAACTCAGTCTGAACTGTGTGAGGTTTTTCCCTTTAGGAGAGCTTTGCACTGCCTGCTCCTTTTTGCCTCTTCCCCATGATTTCCACTTGACTTGAGTGTTTGCAGGGATTCTGAGCCCATCTTCCATGTCTTGGACAAAGGTGGTATTATAACTTGCTTCAGGTAGCCTGAACGTAGACACAGAAATTGTCTGTCAGAGGAATGCTCTCTGCCAGCGTTCCCACTCCATGGTAATCTCTCGATCCTGCGTGTTGCCTGGATTTACTTGCATAACATGACAGGAGCAACTACTGGTTGCTGGTATGTACTGTTGGGACGTTTTAGAAGCGGCTTTAAGACAACAGGCCTTAGGGGAAAAGTGGTATGTGTTCCATCCCTGCATCATCACCCTGGTCTGCATGCTTATCCACACCTGGTATTCAGAAGACCTTGATGACCTTGTAAAGGCTCACATGCTCAGCATAAGCATCTTGAGCAGGGGCTGATGGTTGTGGATCTGTTCCAATTGTAAGTGTGAATGATCAAAGTAATTTATAAGGGCAGTTAACAATAACAGCTCCTTTCCCTGGGTCACCTCTACTTGTGGCTGGGAGGTCGGCAAATGGATGGTATTCTTATCATCTGTTCAGTGCTGATTTTTTTTTTTTCATCGCTCTTGGGGTAGAGAATGGGGACTGAAAAAGGTTTTCTAATGAAACCGAGTTCTGGGATAAGCAAATGAAGTGTCAAGACAAGAAGGTTCCTTCTGTGAATGCAATCTCAGGATTTTACCATAGGAAAAAGATGGTGGGGATGTTCCTTTGGGAGCAATTTGCGTAGGATGATCTGGCCTGGGTGTCCTGCCTGTTACCATGCCTGTTTTTTAGGGACAGAGCAGAAAGCTCACACTGACTCTGCTTTTGGGAAAAACCATCATTTAACTGCTGACACTCTGGCTATAGATAATTTGCATGAAGATCTGCTATACACTGCTCTTAAATGTTTGCAGGTGTCTGCGTTGGTGACAATGTACAGTCATGAAGAGGATATCGACAGTGCAATTGAGGTCTTCACACAGGCTATCCAGTGGTATCAGCAATACCAGGCAAGTCAGACCAGAGGAGCTAATGTGCAAGAATCTGTCCCAGTATTTTCTAACTAGTCCCATTCAGCTTTTCCTGTTGATGTGTAGCCCCAGCATCCAGTTGGAAGTTTGGAGGCATGTGAACTCCTGTTTTGTGAGCATTTATCAATAATATATTATTTTAGATCTGTTGCAAATAGGGAGCAGCAGCTCCTGTCAGATTAGGAGAGTGGCATCAATGGATGCCCAAATGTAGTGATCAGGACTTCTCCCTGATGGGAAGACATGTCAGAGCAGCAAGCTGCCTTGTCCCATGCAGTTCTGCCTCACTTCCCAGAGTGCAAAGGTGGTCTGCTTTCTGCATGACAGGATGTTAACTCAGTTCTCCTTGGCCAGGCCTCAGGGGCATTAAAGCCAGCTAGAGCTGGGCTCCATGCTGTGATAATAAGGAACTAATCATGGCTGCTATGTCTTTCAGCCAAAGTCTCCTGTCCATTTGTCACTGATAAGGGAAGCTGCCAACTTCAAACTAAAGCATGGCAGGAAGAAGGAAGCAATCAGCGACTTGGAGGAGCTCTGGAAGTGAGTTGGGTGGTTGCTGAGCAGCAGGTCTCCACCCAGAGTCCTCTGCAAGCTTTCTGGTGGCAGGCAGTGTCTGACAATTTTGATTGACTAGTTGCTGTACTTTAGAGTTGCTTTTGCACAGGGGCTTCAATGCAAGGCCATATTTTGGAAGAAGGGGAGATAATTCATTTGATCTGTCGTTGATGTTCACTTGAAAATGTGGTAGACCTGTCCCAGAAGCCTCTCACGTGCAGTGAACATTGCTTTGGGGACTGGAATGCAGGTTTTTATAGTGCTACATAAACATGGATGTCTAGGTTTTAGTTTCTGTTGTGCACTTAATGGGATCTTTTGTTGGGGGGAGTGTTAACTTGCCTTTGCTACTGAGTTTTTCATCTTTCTTTGCCTGCTTCAGGATCTTGTGAAGTTGTCTGCACCTCCCTTTGTCCACACTAGCAGTGTTTGGTGGTGTGCTGTAGAGGAGACCGCATACTAACATGCCTGTCCCCACAGATAGCAACTGTGCTGCAGCAGCAAGCACTGCGTGGTGTTACCAGTCTTTGGGATGAGTAACATTGGTAACTTGGTCCTTTTCTGTTTTGTTTTGTTTTTTTCTCTACAAAGGCAAAACCCAAAAGATGTGCATACTCTGGCACAGCTCATCTCTGCCTATTCCCTGGTTGACCCTGAAAAAGCTAAAGTGTATCCTTTTAATGGTGGTGAAAGAGGTGTTTGGACATTGCTTCCTTGGATTTTCAGCTATGTGGGGACTTCAGACCCACTCCTACCTGAAGGAAGGCAAAGAACCTCTTCAGAACAGCTACATATCCAGGTCAACTTGTCTAGAGCTACATTATTTCTCTAATTGGCTTCATTACTGTGATATCTCAGGACTCTTTTATCTTTGGCCTCCTTCTCTTTGAGAATTGATGAGACAAGGTAGAACCAAAAATAAGAGCACCTCCATCTTTTTTGTCGGCATCTTAAACCTGTAGTAGTGCAGGACTGATAAAATACGGCTAAGCTCTTGCTCACCCAAAATATGGTTCCCATTCTGCTTTTGTCAGCTGAGCTGCTTTCACAGGAAATTGCTCCCTGTGTCCCCACATTAAAGAGGGGAAAGTGAAGCAGATAGTGATTAAGCAGCTCATCCCAACTTGTGTAAGAAGCTAGTGAGAGAGGTGGAAATAGGCCTGTCTGGTATCTGCATTGCTAACAAACAGAACTTATTCAAGCTGAAGTCTCTTGCTGTCTGGCAGGTGTTTATCCTTGCTGGTTTGCATCCCTGAACTCTTCCCTTGCAGTCTTAGCAAACACTTGCCTTCCTCAGACACCATGTCACTGAAAGTAGATGTTGATGCGCTGGAGAACTCCCATGGAGCAACCTATGTTCGGAAGAAAGCTGGGAAGCTCACTGGAGACAACCAGCAGAAGGAGCAAGGGTAAAGCAGGCTGCTATATTGTTTATTTCATTTTATTGCTATAGCTCTTGTGCATCCTTCCTTGGGGTGGTTCAAGAACCACACCTGGTGTGGTGAAGGGATTGCTATAGAAGGCAGGCTGGTGGAAAGGGAGCCTGTTGTTTAACTGCAAGGAGCTTTATGTAGCAGCAGACCAAGTTCTTAGATGCAAATGGTTTAGCTTCTGCCAGAGCTAGTTTTTAGTTCACTTGTCTGTTCTGTCTCTGCTGTGTCACAGTGTCTTATTTCTCTTTCAGACAAGGGGACATGAAGAAAAAGAAGAAAAAAAAGAAGGGTAAGTTGAATTTTGTAGCTTTTGACACTGCACAGCTCCAGAGAGCTCACCAGATTGTTTCTTCAAATAGCCAGCCTCCAGGTCCCTAGGAGCTAGAGCCCTTTGCTAGGACTGGGTCTCTGGAAACCCGGATCTTCGTGATAACTTGTTTGGTTGGGGCATTTTTCTGCAGAAGCAAGAGCAACACCCTGATAGGATGATGTAGTTGCTGGTCTCTTTGCTCTGCCTGGCTGTTGACATCCAATGCACGTCCCTTAGTGATGCCTCTAGTGTGTTGACCCCAATCTTATTTCCTGGCACTGGATGATCTGCAGGAAAGCTTCCGAAGAACTACGACCCCAAGGTGACTCCCGACCCTGAGCGGTGGCTTCCAATGCGAGAGCGATCCTACTATCGTGGACGGAAGAAGGGCAAGAAGAAGGATCAGGTTGGCAAGGGGACTCAGGGTTCAACCACAACTGGCTCCTCTGAACTGTAAGTACCCATTTTGCAAGGACTGATGCGGGGATTCACTCCTGGGAAGCTGGGAGGGCTGTGTTTGTGCTGCTCTGCTGCAGCTCTGTCACCACACCAACTGCAGGTAGTGCAAGTGACATTGTACTTTGGTGCTTGAACCTGCTACCTGCTGCTCTCCCTGAAGATCCCTATAGGTTCCTGAAAACCAGTGTGATAAGATAGTCAAGCTTGAAGTGCCAAGGTGCAAATAAAATTCCTATAGTCTTTTAATGTGCTTTTCCTAGCTTTGGCAGTAAGATGAATTTTGCATGCTTTCTCTTGAGCAGCTTGCTTTCAAGTTTTTTGGCAGCTGCAGAACCATTAGCCATGATTTGAGAAAACACTCTACTTCCTTCTAAGCTGACACTGATTATTTGAGCTGGAATCAGGAATTACTGTTATTTATGAGTATGAAGCCTGACAGGAGGATGGTGACTGAGAGGAAGGATGCTGGGTTTGCACTGCCTGAGAGTAGGATCTGAAAGGCTTCTTGTGTGTTACATGAGCTGTCGCATGTCTATTCAAAAGTTGGCCTTGCTTTCGTTGTCAGGGACTTAACTATCTAGTGAACATCAGTTAGAAGGTGATTGCTGCCCTTTGAGACATGTTCCCATCCTCCATCAGCTCCTTCTGTATGTTGAAGCTTATTTAAGATCTCCCTTCATTAGTGCCCTCCCATACATAATGCTACCTAATGGGGCAACTGCTCTTTTTCACTGTCAGCTCCCTGCATTAATACCACATCTTGCAGGTGGTTGTGAACCCACATGCTGTCTTTTTCTCTTGCCTTCCTGCAGGGATGCCAGTAGAACTGCCAGCAGCCCACCTACCTCCCCTCGGCCCGGCAGCGGGGCAGCTGTATCGGCTACAAGTAACGTCATCCCTCCCAGGCACCAAAAACCTGCGGGTGCTCCAGCCACCAAGAAGAAACAGCAGCAGAAAAAGAAGAAAGGGGCTAAAGGAGGGTGGTAAAAAGCAGGATGTGTAACCTCCCTCCTTCAACCAGTGATGCTGGTTGCAGAATAAAGATCAAAAGCAAGTTCTGGCAAAAGACTCTTGGCATCTGGATCTCTGTCCTGCCTGTCAGCGATCTGGGGGGAGATGGGCTGGTGTAGGTGCCATGATTTGTCTGCTCACTAAGTTCCCTTCCTCACATTTGCCCCCTCTGTGACCTGGGTTGTTGCCATCAAAGTGAAATGTAGCCCCTAAGAAGAAATCTGTTTCCATGTTGCCAGACATTTAAGAGATATGGGATAATCAAGAATTTCTTGAAATGTAGTTTTATGCTCTTCCTGCATATGTCAGTTTAGGCCTTTAGCAGATTTATCTATACATGATAAATGCATATGATGATATATCTATGCCTGATATGCACTGTCTTTTACCAGTCATTGGTTAAAGTCAGTCGTTGACCACCAAAGAGTGAAGGCACAAAGCATCTCAGAAAACATCTGGGCTTTATTACACAGGATAAGATAATCCAAACGGGGATAACAAGACTGTTAGGAGAAAGCATGGTGAAATGTATGGCAGCGGATTCAGTGCCCCATTTTCTGCAAGCCAGCTGCCTTATTCTAAAGGGCTTGGCAAAACAAAGGTGAGCTGAATGTGCGTGGTTGTCTCAGGTGTGCTTCCTCCTCCTTTGGCCTTGACCCTGCGTTTCTTAGGTGTTGGGTTTATAAAAATAAACTAAGAGTGGTACAGCATCAGGTCAGCTTAAGCTCAGTGACTTCTGGAGAGGGACCCAGAACAAAAGAAATCCCCAAGAAAATGTACCCTTGAGACTCTTAAGTGCCCATCCTACATGTGCCTTGCACATGCCTCTTGGCCCAATGGTTATTTTTGGTCTGGACCTTTAACACCTTATTGAGGTGTTTCTCTGTGTTTCTGCAGGAAGGCTGTTTATGGTTCTTGTTGCAGCTTTGCTGACAGTTGCCTCTTTATATTCTGCACCTGCTCACTGGCAGAGCATGGGAAACTAAAGGAGCCCACGAGTTAGGATAAACATATTTATCAATGAAAACAACAGTGTGTTATCAATATTCTTCCTGTACTAAAGACAAAACACAGCAATGTACTGCTACTAGGAAAATTACTAAGCAAACTAATTTCAGCTGTGGAGGTGTAAGTTCATGGTTTGCAGCCTGAGGCTTCAGCAAATCCAGCTACTCATCCTGAGCAAGTAAAGCTAAGCAAACAGCATACTAAATCATACAGAATTATAACTAGAGCTCATTCTGCTGAAAACTTACTCATGCTAAACAATTACTCTCTCTCAACACGTCTTGAAACTTCTGGTTTGATCTGAATGTAGCCAAAACATTTTTCCAGACATGGACTGTCAGTGGGTAGAAATGGCACCTTGGAGAGGGTTGTCAGATGTCAGCCCAAAAGGCAAAGGCTTCTGTCTGTGTAAGAGTTTTAAGCAAAGGTCTGAAAAGGCAGGGAGCAAGGCACCTGTTATTGTGGCTTAAGAAAAAAACAATTCCCGAGTCGCAAGGGAATAAAAATCTAAGCAGAATCCGTTTTTTTTTACCTTGACTGCACAGCGGGAGTATCTGTGAAGGGCGCTGAAAGTGTGCTGCCTGAGAGAGATAAAGGAACAGAGCATAGAGAAAGAAAACAGTTCTATGAATAGCTGGCAGGCACAGCTGAATGCTGAACAAAGTGTTGTTTTAAATTACTTCCCTGGGCGATGTGCCTCCGCTTAGGCAGGAGCTGGTAACTACAGGAGAGAGACCACTGCCCTGGAGGAGAAATACTGGAGGAGAACGCAGCTCTGTTCTTCAGGCGTCTTCTCTGGTAAAACCTAGCACAAGCTGTGACCTGATGGAAACGCTGACTTGTGGCATTGCTGAAGCCCTGTCCCGGGGACCTGGACAGTGTCTTGACTGCTGCGCCGGAGCTGGGCGCGCAGGCAGAGGCAAGCTGGGAACAAATCTCGCGGGGGTGGGAGCAAGGGAGGGCAGCAGCAGCTGTGCGGAAACCGTGGCCTTCCTGTAGCCGCGAAAAGCCGCCCGTGGCACGGCTCGCTCTCTGTTTCATTGCCACTTGCGTGTTGCCAGCCTGGCACTGGGAGCCCGGCTGGCGGCGGGAACCGCGTTCGGGGCTGCGGAGGGCGCTCTCCGTGCGCGGTGCGCGGTGTGCGGTGCCCGCGGCCGGAGCGGCGATGAGCTCCCGCCTGCGGGCCGCCGCGCTCTGCGGGTCAGCGCTGGTCCTGGCGGGCGGCGCGGTCCTGGCGCTCCGGGCCTG